>CAUZXS010001694.1:7500-92500 GCA_963585895.1 Sepioteuthis lessoniana | reverse complement strand
CAAATTATTTCTTCAATTCTACACAAAAATGTTCTGAATAAGAAAAACATTTTGTGATTACCCCTATTATTTTTACTTTCTTTTTGAATGAGGTATAACTTTTTTTGAGTCTATTAGTGTCTTCGTTAGTCCACGTAAAAAGCTTATGTCCATGATTTTAAAATCTGGAAACCTAATGACAAGAAAAATCTTTTTGCTGATTAGAAACTCAATTTATGGTCTATTTCAACTGCATCCAGTTCTGGGTCTCGGAAGTATCCCATCACTGTCATTTTTCCTAGGTCCACTTTAACCCTGAGTGGTAGTCCCTATTAGGGTCCAATCTATTGGTCAAATAAATATGCTTGAAAGTTATCAATATTAAATGGAAATACTTGATACTCTATAACTGTGTCAATTATTTATATTAAGAATAGTGATTTGAAGCTATAATTGTTTACTAAAGGTCATTATTACTTGAAATCCTGTAACTATGTAAAAACAAATGATTCCTTAAATAGAAATAGTTACTTGAAATTGTGTATAAGATATTAGTATGCTTGAAATGATCTAACTGCATGCAAAAAATTATATTCAAGCACTATTCAAAAAATGTAAATGTAAACATACATTGTATGTAGTTCCCTAATTTCTAGGCATAAAATAACCCCAGATGGGTTAACATGCTATTAAAATTAATCAATCAGAAAACCTTTCTCTTTGATGGTTGCTCTTATATATCTGTTTAGTTGGTTTTTTGAAAAAAATGCAATGTATGTCAGAGCACTCTGGGACTTTTAATTTGTCTCTCTCTGAGTAATGAGTTGGAATTGAAATGTTATAGTCATTTAAAAAAAATGCCCAAGCTTTCTGGACTTTTTTTAAAACCAGAAAAATGCTTAAAAATTATGGGCATTAGGTGGATTAATAGAAAAGACCCAAATATTAAAGTATTATTAAGAGTAAATTAGTGTAAGACAGAATAAACTGAATTTTGACTCTTGCTGAACAATAAGAACTCTTCTGTTGTATTTTTGCACTTTTGGTTCTCAAAGATTTTGAAAAGGCTGAACACTTACTTTTGAAGTGCCTAGCTTTTTTGTTTGTTTGTTATCAATGCTAATATTAAAGACCAGCCAGAACAAATAACCCTTCAAGTATAGGCTCTGGTATAGATAACTCAAAATAAATTATTTCATTTATGAAGTACTTAAAATTATATATATATATATATATATCATCATCATGTTGTGCCACTAGCACAGATATCCCTGACCCTCTCTCACCACTTTTCCCTATCGTTCATCGCCTTCAGGGCTACATCCTGTATCCTCACATAGCTGCTGAATGTATGTTTGTGCTGGTCGTCCTGCTTTTGCCCGGCCATATGTGGGGGTCTTGAATTGTTTATGGTTTACTTTCATGATAAGTGCTTTAATGTATTTGTTAAATATTGAGTACTTAAAATATTTCTAAAAATGTGTGTTCATTAATTTAAGAATGATTTTCTTGCAGTAAATTAAATAATCTCATCATCAACTTGTACTGATAGCACAGTCTCTTGATTCTTTCACTATTTATCTCTATTGTACATCACTCTTGGCAGATCCTCTAGACTGCATTCAGTATCTACACAAAGCTTATGTATGTAAGTCTTTGCTGGTTGGCCAACAGTAGTGTATTCATGTGTAGGAGTCGATAGGAAAATATCACTGATGAATTCATCCTTACTTCACCTGCAATACCCAGTATGTCTTGTCTTACTTGGATGGTTTGCAAACTAGGAAGTAAGTGGCCATTCACCTGCTGTTTTGTGAGGTCCTGCTTCCAGGGTTTGTTCAAAATAGTATGTAGCATTCTTGTGTAGTTCCATCTTGGTTTTTTTTTTCTCGTGTCTAGGTTGTGGATCAAAGGATTTAATTCTGTACACAGAAGAAAGATGGAGCAAATACTATTAGCATATGACTTCCACAAATAAACTTATCACTATAGTAATGTTTTACAAAAACATGATAGCAATAGTTTTCTCACCTGATGGTGACTTCATTGACATTGTCAATAAAGTCTTGCAAGGAGATACATTAGCACCATATCTATTTATAATCTGCCTAGATTACATTCTATAAATGTTAATAAATCTAATAAGGAAAATGATTTCACATTAAAAACAACTTGAAGCAGATGATATTTTGCAGAAACTGTGACAGATACAGGCTATGTAAATGATCTAGCACTTCTCACAAATACACCTGCCCAAGCCAAATCTCTGCTGCATAGCCTGGAGCAAGTAGCAAGAGGCAATAAAATGATTCATGCGTTTTAAACCAAAAGGAGCCATCTCAACTTTAACTGGCAAGCTTCTGAAATTAGTAGATAAGTTCATATTACCTTGGCAGCAATATCTCATCTACTGAAAGTGATGTCAACATATGCATATGGAAAGCATGGACTGCTATTGGTAGGTTGTTGATCATATGGAAATCTAATTCTTTTCTTTAAAAAAATAATCTGAAAATTCACACATTTCCATGTTTTTTTTTGTAAACTATATAAAAAATAGAATCTGGTGTATATACCACATAAGGAAGATCCTTTAAGTATACAAGAAGAAAGAATTATTGAATATTGATGTTATTTGATATAGATGGTTAAATAAAAATCTAATATAACCATTAATTAAAAAAATTTAAGTCACATGGGATGAAATTCCATTTTTAATTGTTTTAATGGAAACAATTTAAAATTAATTTCAACTGAGTTTATTGGTCAATTTGAATGAATTACTCCCACAATGTTTTTGATATTGATATTATTTTCTGTCCTATGTGAAGTCAGGCTGTATATTGAATTTGATACTTTCTGAAAATAATTGTTTTCATTTGATTTATTTTTTGTTTGTATAATCAAATTTAGGTCAAGGGATTTTCTATGTATTCATTTCTGAACTTGTGAAGAATTTATTCTAATTCTCACTATTTTTTTTTTTTATAACTATATCTTCCAGCAGTAAGGCTGGTGATTCAACTGGAGCTTAAGTGTTGCTAGGTTTCATTATTTCAATTTTTATTTTGTTATGCTCATCTTAAATTTGGTTCTTTCAATACTTGTTGGTTGTAAAACTATAGACATGAGGAGGGACAAGAGTTTTTAATTAAAAGATTTTTTTTTTCTTTTAAAGTGAGACACTACTTTTTGCAGACAGGTTTGTTGCTTCTCTTGTATCTGCATACTCTTTATACATTTTTCACTTCTGTGTGTGTGTGTATACATACACACACACACACATACACACTCATGTAAACTCAGCATGATTTAAGAATTTTATACTGATATGATTAATTAACTTCATTTTTTAAAATGTATCACACATAAAAAAATTGTAATCTTTTAGAAGCAATTTTAATATTTAATTTGTTTAGCTTTTAAAAGATGTCTTTTTGAATCAGTTTTTAATCTGTCCAATCAATATTAAAATTTTAAACACTTTTCATCTTGGAATACTGAGTATTATATAGATAATAGAAAAAATGTTTGCGTTTATTTCTATACTGAGAAGTCCTTTGATAATATATCCAAATTTTAGCTGTCATTTGACAAATGCCTGGATTTGTGATTATCACTGGTGGTTAATTTAACTCTTAACTTTTTGTTAGGTATCTGTCATACACGATTTCTGTAACACATTTGAAGACAAGAAGAGTATTTGTACAATATATATGTATAATATATATAAATACTCTCATATATATGAAACAGAAAGGGATAAAACTTGGAATATTAGTAAATTATATACAAAGTAAATGTATTAAACATTTAAAATTAACTCATGAAATACTTGAATATGCATATGATATATTACAATTAAAGGTAAATATCAACAATTGGGAAACCAACTTATATTGTTGTTGTTGCTTACATCATTGGTTAAAATAGTCATGGTATTGAAAATATAATTTGAGGATTATCATCCATATTCTGCTTATTAAAGATATAAAAATAAATTCTATTTTGAAAAAAAAAAACTGGAAAAAATTAAAATCTTAGAAATTGATTTTTAATAATTTGATATCTTAGTGATTAGAATATTTTAATGTAATTTCATTAGTTCCACCATTTTCTTTGTTTCCTTATTGTCATAGAACCACAGTGACTCATTGTACATACTTAAATGTTATGAGTCACATGGAGTCAAACTGTAATACTCACACATTTATTATCTACTTTTTTTCTGTGAGTCATTGGATGCTCTGTTAGATTTGACAGTATGAATATGAAAATTCCTAATTTCTGTGAAGCATGCTTTCAAGAATTTGTTCACTAGAATATTTTAAATAGACTTTACTGATATATGAACTAAGGTGACTTAAAAAAAAATTATTTGTAGGGATTTGTCAAGTTTTCTTATAGTGTCAAGATATTTTTCTTAGTAAGAATTCAGTAATATGATTAAAGTATTTTCAATTAAAAATAATTTTTTTTCTTAAAGATTTTTCTCTGAAAAAAATTGAGAAAAAGAACTTTATTCATGCAAAAATCTTTGAAGAAATTCATACTTTGATAGATTTCTGGGATCATTTTAACATCTCTCTCTTGAATGGTCATTTAAACATATTCCCCTACTAAAGCTGTCTAAAAGTGAAAGAAGGCTTTATTTCATTGACAAAGATCAAGACTATATAGTTCCCTCATTGTTTATTCTGGTTTACCTCTTTTAGTTTGAAATGCTTAAATATTCTTTAGAGCATGAACAAAAGTTTATTGGTAATTAAATCTGATCCAAATTCTTTGACCGCTTCAAAAAAAAAAAATTGATTAGTTATATAATGTCCAGTTAGATTTTTTGTTGTTTCTCATCTTGTTTTTCATCTTAATCACAAAATAATCATCTTGTTGCTTGTGTACAGATAAATTATGTTGCTTTTGACTGAAACAAAAAGTGGTCCTCTACTTTTCTTTTCTAAAATGTAAAACTAAACTTTTTTTTAATCTTATGACAATGTACTTAGAACAGTGTTCTCATCTTAGTTATTATAGTTATATTGCTTTAACCAGTGTACTTTTCAGCATTCTGTTGTACTTGATAACTGAATACACTTCCTCTATTAAAAAAATTTGACCATGTGTTTGATTTGAATTCAGTAAGCCACAAAAGATCTTTTGAATGTGTATACTTTAATTTGAAAAAGAAAAAATAGGCTTTTTAATTAAAAGAACTCAATTATAAATCAGTAATATGATTATTTTTCATTTTTTGATAAATTTTTTAAAGCTTCTCCCTCACAAAAGTGCATACCATTTAAGTTTAACAATCCTCCCCCCCCTCTTAATTTTGAGTTTTTCTTTGTTTTTACAATGACATAATGTTACATATGACCTTTGATAGACTGATTAGTAAGGAATTTCAAAACAGGATATGCACCTGTGAAAACAAGGGACCACGGAAATAAATCACATGAATTGAGCGAGAAAATATATAATGCTGAAGTTTTTTGACTCCAGGAAGTTGTCAGGTGGTCAGTCATTTGGAAAGCGGCTAGTGAGTAGACATGTCAGCCCAGAGAACCAGCTCAGTATCAAAGCTCCCATCAAAGAAGCAAGGAGTAGGGTCCTGAATATGTCTGTCTCCACATGGTGTCAATCATAGCTGTCTTCTGTCTCACTCTCCCATACATACAACCATTATGATGTTTCGATTGAAGAAGTTTATATTTTTATAAACAAGTGATATTGTTCCTTCCTTCCTTCCATGGGTATACAACAATAATGGTCCAAATAAGGTGCAACAAAAATTACAATGAAATGAAATAGA
The DNA here is from genome assembly GCA_963585895.1 of Sepioteuthis lessoniana. Taxonomy (NCBI): domain Eukaryota; kingdom Metazoa; phylum Mollusca; class Cephalopoda; order Myopsida; family Loliginidae; genus Sepioteuthis; species Sepioteuthis lessoniana. The sequence goes on along the minus strand of CAUZXS010001694.1, from coordinate 86,712 downwards.
CAAAATTAATAATTAATTATGCTTTATTTAATTGCATTAACTGCATCATGCAAACTCCTTGTGAAATATTGGACTGTAGCCACACCACAGTAGGGATGATACTGTGATCTCTATAGCAAGTAGGTTTTTATGGGGGTGGAGTTGTTAGTCCCATACCTCAGGATGCTTTATTTAGTCTTACTGTTACCAATGAATTAATATTCTGCTATCTGTACTTAGGGGGGATATCTTGTATAAGTTAATTCTTCCTAGATAGTGTGTCTTTGGGATGCTACTTGTGTATCTTTTACATTAAACTAAAATATATGGTACTATCCGATTCTCGGACTGAACTTGGGTAAGTGGATACACTTTCACCAAGATTTTTATGTAATAGGCCATTGTCAGTGAAGGTTAATGGTTTTTCCTCAATTAAAAAAAATGCCCAGTTGACAGGGTTTAGAATATGCTGACTATCCCCTGTAAAAAGTATCCTGTGTATGACACTAAACTGCATCTGATGGTCCAGTTTTGGGGACCTGTTAAAGTCCCATGTATGGGTCAAATAGACCTGTTTAAGAATTATTCATATTTGACAGAACTGTGCAAAAAAATTCTTACACAACTACACAAAAAATATAACTATAAATATACAGTGAATGAGATTCCATAATCTCTTGGCATGAAATAACTCTAGATGGGTTGATAATACCATCAAAATCAGTCAATCAATTAAAAACAAAATTTTACCATGTATCTGATTTAAATCAAGTAAACCACAACAGATGTTTTGCATATGAATATTTAATCTCCTCTATCCACCACCACCCCCCCGCTGAAAGGAAAAAAAACAAAACTGCTATACTGAGAAGAAATAAGCAGTGGTGAGATAGAAGATTTTTTTTATTTAATACCAAACTAGCTTCAGTATTTTTTTCTTCCTCACATTGAAGTGTTAAGATTTATTTAGCTTAACTGTAATTCTTTTTACAGTCGGCAATGAATATTTATAGATTGGACAAGTTAAATCCTAGTTATTTACTATTTTGTAACTGAAGTATATAGTAGTATTTATACTTTTTTCTTTTTTCTAATTCTAAATGTCTATTAACCTATAATCTTTTTAGTGTTTTTTTTTTGTTTTTTTGTTTTAATTCCATTTGGATTAGATTTCAGTTTTCAATTTTGTTTTAGTAAAAGATATTTGCTATTTTTACAAGTGCAGATTGATAAGTCCCTAGATTGATTAAATGATTACTAGTAGAATTTCAACCAGATATGTTCTCTATATAATAATCTATAAGTAATCTATGGAGAAGTAAAGATGCATTGATAAAAAAAAAAGTTTTGAAAAATGTTTTTCATCATTTGACTATGATGCAATCTTATACATTCATATATATAGGTTGTTTTACTAAAACAAAAATATATTTATATGTAAATTAGTAAAAGTAATATAGACTTACTCAATGTGTTCATATTATCATAAAATCTAAAAAGTAAAAAAATATTTTAACTTAAAAAAAAATGGTGGCACAGAATACTTATTTTGTGGCATTAAACCACCATATCTATTTCAAATTTGTAAAATAGGTTTGTTTAATTTGGATGTTTGCTTAATATTTTTTTATCTAATTTATTTTAATGGTATGTCAACCCAGTTAGGGTTATTTTATGCTTAGAGGCTAGGGAATTGCATTCATTATACATTCATATTTACATTTTTGTGCAGTTTCAAGAGTCTTATTTTTTCTTTTATTTACACACAAATCAAATATAAGTAATTTTTAAACAGATTTATTTGACTCAGAGATGGGACCCTAACAGGTACTATCACTTTAGATCAATAGACTAAGGAGTAAGGGCAATTAAGGGGTACTCCACACTCTCCTGAAGTGAAGTCTCACAGTCAAATGAAATTTAGTGTCATACCTAGGACACCCCTTTTGTGGGGATCTTACTCGTTTCTAGTGAATGCAATCAACATTTTCTAAGCCTCACTGACAGGACTATTGTATTTTTTGTCCAGATTTTATATATTTGTTTTTTTAGTTATAACTTTTTCATATTTTTATAGGGAAAAATATTCCTATAGATTAACATACATGATTTTAATTTTGGCTAAAATAATTACCTTACTCTACATCTTAGAAAACTTAAAATTCTACAAGTTCCTTATTTGTTTTTAGATCAAGTATTGTGAACTATTAATTTTAACTAGTATTTTCTTTTGTCTTATTTTTTATTAATATAATAGTAGATGGCTTGGGTAAATTGTAATAACAGAAGTTGAAAGAAAATAGCCAGAATTAATGGTTGATGATGCTTCATTTAAAAATATGTGACTAATATTACTAGTATAAAAAAAGTAATTAGAAATACGGTATAGAAATATATTGAAGAGAGAAATTAAAAGGTTTTTTATCATTAACGGTTTTCGGACTATTGTTTTCATCTTTATTTTTATTTTCACAATGTTTCGATATGTCCTCTGGCCTTCTTCAGCTGTTTGTCGAACTCAGGAACCTTCATGGAACTTCGAACTACGTCCTTTATTGAATCCACGGGGGTCGCCTGTTCTGATTCCGTTAGCCATAACCGGGTACAAGTGTTAAGTATTACTGTATTGTTACTCACCTGTAGTCAGGATTGAACCTACAACCTCTAGATGATTGTCTCCTTAGAAGCTAAGGGAACCAATGCCTATAACTGTTACGCCATGTGTAAGTCCCAAAAATTCATTCTGATTTGTCCAGCAGGACACATGGCGTAATGGTTTAGACAACTAAAAAATTTTTTGTGTTTGTGTAGTTTTAGGGTGGATAATCTCCCTGTGTGTTGAACCCGGGATTGAACCAGCGACTTTTAGATTTCAGTCTAAAGTGCTTGTTACACCACTTCCCTCTTTGCGTTCCTCCACCACTTTCCTCCTTCTCTCTCTCTCGCTCTCCGTTTTTCTCTCTCTCTATCTCTCTCTCTGTGCTTCTTCTTTCATTTCTCTTCCACCTTCTTTCTTGCTTCTGCTTCTCGCTGAGAAAAAGTCGCCCGAAAAGAAAAACGAGTCGGTTTTTATTTATGTCACCTTACCCATAATCCATTTCCTTAGCCTATAAAAATTCTGGTCACACTACCCCCTGGTCTCAAGATCACACATGTGGCATGGCGGACATGGTCGTTTGTTGCGGGCACTCCTACGAAGGGGGATTGTCTGGACTTCTTCATCTGAGCTCTCTGAAGTGCCATCAGAACTATCGGCATCAGCGTCGGGGTTCGCGGTTGGATCATCAGGCATGCATGGCATAGGTCGGATCCACAGTTTGTCGTTGGATGATTCGCCACTGCCACTACTTGCCAACGGATTTGTGTTTAGGGCGGGCCGGATGTCCCTCACATAGCGTGGAGTGCCATCGACCAGTATGGCCTGCTCACTGACGATGCCGGTGATTTGTCCCCTTCAAAAACGGGTGGTGCACCGGCTATTGGGAGGCTTCACCCAGACGGTGTCCCCTAACTCATATGGCCCTCTTGTTCCCTGCCGATCAGGCAGACACGCGTCAATGCCCTTGATGCATACTCGGTACCGATGGATTGCATTGGCGGGTGCGCTTGCAGCAGTCACAGCATCCTTTGGCATTGTATTATACCTATAGACCGCTTCTGCGATCGTGCACGTCTTCCTAGCCGCGATCCTCTTCACGCTTCGGTGGCACTGCTCTGTAATGCCGTTGCCACTCGGCACAAACGCGCATCGGTGTCTGAGCCTGATCCCTCACTCGTCTACGAAATGCCTAAACTCCATGCTGCAGAAGGCTGTGTCATTGTCCGTGAGGATCTCTTCAGGTGGCCCCCTTTCGTAAAATATGGACTCCAATCCACGGATGACACTGGAGGAGTCCTGTCTTACTAACGGGCGCCATCTAGTCAGGGCGGGGTCGATTGACTGGCATGTTTGGCATCCTTGACCACCGCTTTCACTGCACTTTTTGACACTGACGGATTGGTCAATTGCACAAAATAGTATGTCCGTCTCACTCCGGGGTGCCCACTGTCGTGGTGTATCTCCCTGATCTTGTCTGCCACCTCAACAGAGGCAGCACATAGTAACAGTACTGGCCCAGCTTCTTTCTTCATGGCGTCATACCATCTCTGTGGCACTCGAGTGAGCCTATCAGCGAGATTGCAGTTCGAGGTGACAAGTACCGCATCCACAGACAGATTGTACTCCGTCACCAGCTTTCTTATGGTCTCCAGCCTCCGTCTGATCAGCATCTCGCTGGCCGCCTTGGTGCGCACCCTGGCCTTGCCTGTCAGTGTGTCCGATATCCAGTGGTATACGCATAGCGAATCAGTGTGTATGCGTAATTTCCTGACTTTCCACTGGAGTGCCAGGTTGACGCCTTTCATCACCGCATCGAGCTCTGCCAGGTTGATGTGAGCAGCGTCATTTGTCGGTCGCAACCAGCAGGCGTCTTCAACTGCAGCTCCATCCTTCTCCAACAGCGCACCAATCGCCAGAGAGCTCGCATCCACCCACACATTCAGTTCGTCTCCCTGTACGCACCAATCTCCTTTTGCAGGGTCATCCTGCTTTACCCTTGCGATGGTCTCCTTCACCATGCGAACCAACAAATCGTCCGTTGTTTCGTCGTCCCAACCTTTGGTGACTGCGCTTGCTCTCCTTTTTATGGTGCCTGTTGCCGCACGAGTCCATCCACACACTGGTAGGTGCCCCACAAGTTTTCCACACAGGGAGAAGACAGCTCGTCTCGTGAAGACATCGGGTACTTTAGGAACTGCAGTTCCGCGCCCCAACTTCAAGGTCCCCAGCTCCTGTCGAACGTTCAGGCCCAAGACACGGGTGCCATCCTTCAAATGTTCTGGGTCCTTGCAGATCAGACCAAACTTGACCAGTTGGGACCTTACACGTGATGATGACACAACGTCTTCGTTCCTGTATATGTCATCAAAGTACGCCGATGTCCCCTCTTTTATTGTTTCTTTCTGTGACAACACAGCGTTGACGATGGTCTTCATTATTTGGGGTGCCACGTTCAGCCCGAAGCCCAGTCTGGTAAGGCAGTACCTTCTGCTGGCAAATACCACCGTCTGAAACGGCCACATCGTCTCGCTGACCCGGACCTGCAGGTACGCTTTTCTTAGATCCAGCAGGGACACATTGGAACCCAGCTGACGCCATTCTCATAGCTTGCTGGCGCAGACGTCAGCATCTGCTGTGAATGCATCAACATGCGCGTTTAATTCGCGGTAGTCCATCACTGGCCTCACTTTTGCTTTGTTGTGCTGAGCAACCGCCATCAGCGGGATCAAACCTTTAGGAGGTCCAAATTTCTTATAGGGGTAAGGAATTAACCAGCCATCCTTAATCCATTCGTGGAGCTCCTCTTCGTATGCAGGCCTTATTTGGTTGGGCACATGGTACTCGGCTACTCCATTCCGCAGTTTGGCTGGTTCCTGATTTCCCGACCACCTCCATGAGGTGGTCCAAGCCTTCTGGTGCAGGTCAAATTTGACACTAAAGTCTGGCTGGTCGATCCTCAGAGCTGCGCACACCGGGGTCTTCTCCTGAAACTGTACTGCCCCCGTCTGCGTTATGTGAACACCACCTAGGGCTCTGATGGCATCATAGCCTAGAAGCAGGTCAAAGCTCAGTGGTTTTTTGAGCGCTACTAGTGCCTCGATGTTGGCCGAGTTTCCAGTTCTTGTGCGGATGTTTACCGCGCCCACCCCGCAACATGTCCGCGTTTCTCCACTGATGGTGGTCACCCTGACACCCTTCTCCTTCCAAGTACGGCAGAGGCCCGCGAACACTATGGTGCGGGAGCAACCGGAATCGAGGAGTGTTGAGCACAATGTCTCGTTGATATAGACCTGAATGATCGGTAGCGCCTCATTTAATTTTTGCTTTGGGGAAAGGTTGACGCTGGCACCTTGCCCCCGGTCCCGTTTCCCACACAATCCCAGGCCATATGTCCGGTCTCATAACACCGGAAGGAGCAAACAGCTGTCAGTCGCCGCCTGCAGTTCCTCGCAATGTGGCCCTGGCCATCACACCTATAACACACGACCCCACTATGCGGGCTAGGCCCCTGAGACGGTCTGTCATCACTCAGTGTAGATTGCGCAATGGCGATTACCGGATCCCTCAGCTCAGAATTGTCCTTCATCACGGTCCTGGCCCGGTCTACCAGGTCTTTAAGGGACAACGAGTCTATGTTTGAGCTCGCTCGTAGGAGCTGCTTTGCTCCAGTTGGGAGCCCTGCCAGAAATTTGTACGCCAAGGCCCGCTCGGGCAGCCCACCGAACAACACCGTCAGCTTCGTTAGCTCGGCCAAATATACATCCACAGTTTCGCCTGGATGTAATGCTCTTGCCTCAAATTGCTCCCAGGCAGTGGCAGCGTTGATAGCAAACGCTTTGTATAGTGCTGCCTTGATCCTCTTATAACTCTGTTTTTTCTCAACACTGAGCTGTTGATACACAGCGAAAGCCCCACCAGACAGACGCAGAGGAATCACATGTTCAATGCTCTTTACACCAGACAAGAGACAATGCAGTTCCACTTTTTCCACCCAGTCAAGTACTGGGGTCGAGCCATTGAATTCTGGAATTAATTTCAGGTCAAACCTGTCCCCCATTATGCCGAAATAGCTTGTAGTTTTAGGGTGGATAATCTCCCTGTGTATTGAACCCGGGATTGAACCAGCGACCTTTAGATTTCAGTCTAAAGTGCTTGTTACACCACTTCCCTCTTTGCGTTCCTCCTCCACTTTCCTCCTTCTCTCTCTATCTCTCTCTCTGTGCTTCTTCCTTCGTTTCTCTTCCACCTTCTTTCCTGCTTCTGCTTCTCGCCGAGAAAAAGTCACCCGAAAAGAAAAACAAGTCTGTTTTTATTTACGTCACCTTACCCATAATCCATTTCCTTAGCCTATAAAAATTCTGGTTGGGGGCCTCCTCTCTTTTTTCCTTTAAAGGGCTGAAGGTGGATTATTGAAACAGCGGTGAGTATTTTTCTTTTCTTTTCTTTGTATCAGATCACTGACCTGCACGCCAGACACAAACGAACCCTCTTTTGTCGAGAGCTGCCGTTAGTCTCACTTTCATGTCCACAGTTTGCCAACAAATGACTTTATAGATCTCTTTTTAGAGCTGCTGACATGTTTAACTAAGCTTTCCCAAAGCAAAGAAGGTGGGTTAGAATTTTGCAGAAAGCTTTACCTTTAGTTGTTTGAATTTCTGAGACAAAACTTGATGATTTTATCATTAAGGGTTTTTGCACTATTGTCTTCATCTTTATTGTTATTTCCACAATGTTTTGGCCAATATGTCCTCCGGCCTTCTTCAGGTGTTTGTCAAATTCGGGAACCTATGCGGATCTTCAAACTACGTCCTTTATTGAATCCACAGAGGTCGCCTGTTCTGATTCCATTAACCATAACCAGGTACAAATGTTAAGAATTCCTGTATTGTTACTCGCTTGCAGTCAGGATTGAACCTGCAACCTCCAGATGATTGTCTCCTTAGAAGTTTAGTGAACCAGTGTCCTGCTGCTTTTCCTTTATTTCCTAAATATGTTATTCCTCAATCATATAGCTTGACAGTCTGGGTGAGTTTTAAGTTTCAGTTGTGATTGACTCAATTAATCTTTAAATATGATTTCATGTAATGTCTCAAAGTATTTTTGATGTCTTAGCTAAAGTTGTAGTTGACTGTGGTGACTTTCTGTAATTAATATACTCCCTTCTTTTTATTATAGATCATTATACAATACTCTCTATAAATATGTACATCTCTAACAATTTTTTTTATAAAAAGTTCATCTTTCACTAAACCAAAGATACCAGGATTCTATTATTTCTTGTAAAATTTTGTACAATTGTAATGAATATTATTAGGTGTTAACTTTTACCAAACTCCAAAGCATTGAAACTTGAAACCAAAAATGAAATATGTTCAAGGAGTATTTACTTGTGAACTGCTACATATGCATAGTTTTGGTTACAATTTCACTGGTGTAGAGTTTGGTGATAAATAATACATAATAATGATTTGGTTCTACTTGAAAAAATAAAAACCTTGGCATCTTAGTTTAGATGAAAATGAACTTTTTATTAAAAGAAAAAATGAGTAGTTATTTATAGGTAATACTGTAAATGATGTGTATAAAGTCACACAGGGAATGATTTAGAAAACTTTTGCTACTGAAATTGTATCAAATTCAGATAATAAAGTTAAAGAAAAAAATCTTTTCACTTTATTTAACTTGTTTAGGTATTTTTAGAATATGTCAGTAAATTAGAAGAGTGATCAAAAAATATCAAAAGTGAAACTTGAAGTTTTAAATGAAGACCTGCACAGCTGAGTATCTGATGTAATAAAGTAATATCAAGACAAGTTAGTGCCAATTTGGGTGGGGGTACTGAAAAAATCCTGAAAAATATCAAATGAACCAGAATACTTTTTGAATAAAATGTTTTTATTGAAACACAGGATTATACATGGCAGCATCTTTCATTTCATACTACTTAAACCTAACTCCATGTGATTTGTTTTGCTTTCTAAACTGAAAGTTCATCCCAAGGGTAATATAAGAATATATTAAAAGCTTCATACAATATCAAGAGAAATTTCAGGTGTGTTTCAACAAATCGGAAAGTCATTGGAATGTTGAATGCCAGGGAGACAATTTCAAAGAAAATAGTTTCCTGAATTGTTCATTTCTATCTTGATAAATAATATTTGTTGCGATACCTTTTGAATACACCTCATATATATTTAAAAACCTGTTGACCTGTAAAATCATAAAAAAAGCTGAAGGTTTGATTACTTAGTCATACTTGTTAAATGAATAACTAAGTCACTCATTATGAGAATTTTTTAAAACTTATATATACTGATTTATAGTCCCACCAAGTTAACGACTATTTTTAATCTTGTGAATGAACCCTATAATATATAATTAATTATATAAGTTCATGTATTTATAGAGTAAGTGATGAGGCTTAAGTGGTAATAATGTTGATATTTTGATTAGTCATATTGGTGAAAATGTGGGGATTTGTGAGTTTTAAGCTTATCACCTGAGGAAAGTTGCCCTTACTTCATCTTTTTGCTTATCAGTTTCTCTTTTTATTTTACTTACAATACCTGTTATTACTAAGTAAAATATTTACAATCTATTGTATAAGTATGGACGATTAAACCTCATGCACATGTGAGTACTGTTAGTGTAAGTTTAAGTCTAAATGAATCCAAGACCAGTCAAATTATTCATTTTCATCATACTAGACAACCTGTGAACCCATTGGATTCTCTTTATAACATCAGACCATGATGATATCAATACTTCTATTTAGGAACAAATGAATAATTTTAATTAGATTTTGAGAAGTATCAAGAATTTGCATGATTTAAAAAAGAATGTTCATCATAATGTAGACTCTGCAAAATTATCATTCAATTGCAAATTTGACTGGAAATTACTTTATTTTCTAAATTAGACCATTTTAAATGTATTGCTCTTATAAAAAAATCTTGCTATGATGTGTGACTTTTGCTGAGATATATATATATATATATATATATATATATGTTCACCTCATTTTGTAAGTTTCATGTATTTATAAAAAAAATACTTCAGATGCCTTTATTGTGCTCTCTTGGCCAGTATTTGAACACTTTTCTGATTTAAGGGAGAAAAAAAGTTTTTATAATGAATTGATTATTTCACTATCTGAAATGCACACACACTAAAAATTTTAGTAATTAAAATGTGATTTGCATGGAATTTAGTTTCTTTGATTTAAAATTTATGTATTTAGTCAAGAAATTGTTTATTTTGAATAATAAAGTATTTCTCATTTATTATGGAGTAGGTTAATAGATACTTGATCATTAAAGTAATATTGACTAGTAGGTAATTAATTTGTGTGTGTGTACATATATAAAAATATATATATATATATATGTATATACACACTCTTAACCAAAGTATGACTGGAGAAAAGCTGATTCAATACCTCCACTCCTAAATTAGTCACTCTTATTTTCAATTAGATGAATGAATAAAGCTTTTAAGTGCAGTATTTAGTAATTTTACTCCACAAAATTTGAAGGGTTTAAATGTCATTGAAGGTATAAGGAATGTAATGGGTAGTTGCATGAAAAATTGAATTGGTGAACTAAGTTCTAATTCAGGCCAAGTCTGTTTGCATTCACTTTGTATTGATGCTCTTAAGAAAGGCATGAATCTAATTCTCTCTCTATCCATAGGTAAAATAGCAGGATTAATTGGTCTCTCTCATTTCAAAGGGAAATCCTGAATTCGAACCATGGGGGCAAAGTCAATGGGGAAACCACTCTAATTGATGGTAATTTGCAGTTTACTGATAAAGGAAGCAGTGAAGGACCATGATCACTGAAATCCTGAAATGACATGACACTTTCCATTTGATATACCATAAAAAACACGTTTTTTTAAAATTTATTATTAGAACCTCATTGGCCTGTCAACTGGGCTTAGAATAGACAAACTGTATCTCCTGGAGAGAATAAGACCCCCACCCCAAAAATGGGGTGTCCTTGGTGTAACACTAAACTGCATCTGATGGTAAGACTCCTGCTCTGTGCTGTATCCCTTCATTGCCAGTGGTAGTACTTGTTATGGTCCGATCTATGTGTCAAATAGAGCTGTTTAAAAACTATTTGTATTTGATAGTGATACTCGATGCCATATAAGTGTAAATTGTATTAAGAATAGTTACTTGAAGTATATCTTCAAGTAACTCTTCTTATTATACAATACTATTGTATACTATGATACTTATTATACAATACTATTGTATAGTAAGGATTATTTTTAGTTAAATTAAACCATATAGTTGTGTGCAACAAAAGGACTATTGTGACTGTGCATAAATATTTATCCCAGGACGGGAGTTTATTTTACGCACATGTGACGTCGGGGCAGTCTGGCACTTGACCCCTCGCAAAATAAGTCCTAGTTAAGATTCCTTTTTTGGGCATATGGGAACTGGCAAATAATGTGGGGGCTAATTTGGGGCTAAACTGACCGCCGCTGGCAAGGGGTTTCCAAATTCACTTTACATACGTCACCAAATCCTTTTGTCTTCCTACCCCCTCGGATAATGGAAAACATGGACTTCTAGGTTGAGATAAAATATTATTCACTGTAGTCGGCAATTCCAATTTCCCGTATAATGTGTTTTAAGGCGAATGAGACATTCAGTGAAAATAAATTGAAGCGAAGGAAGCGGAAAAAGAAATATGCAAAAGAAGGCAACTTGATAGGTAAACAACACAATGAATAAATTTCGACACGAAGGGACATTTAAAATATAACAAGGTTTTTAATACGTGGGGACCAAACAAATATTTCGGGTGCCAGCTATATTACCAGCAGACAGTCTTAAACACAAATGTCTCTCTTTCTTTTTCTTTCTTTACTTTTAAAACTTGGAAAGGTAGTTAAGTCCACTCATTCGTTTACAGTTTATGAAACAAATTTCTTCAGTCTATTTCTATCCTTTTCTGAATACATATAAGTTCCAATATTTTGGAAGGTTAGGAGAAAAAACAGTTTAAGATGTACTCATCTTTTTTTCAAGAAGTTAATTTCCTAGATTCCTTTCTTTTATGGGCAAGCGGTGTTCTGTAGAATTTGGCAGGAAGGCCCCTGTTATCTTCTGTCCAAGATTCTTTCCGCTCTTCCACGGAGTTTCGGCGACAGCTTCAACACATCTTGTTACGCCAACTGCTGTCCCAGAACTTCCATTCTTTTTGCGGGCGAGACCTGGGAGTTTGGCTACAATTCAGCACATCTCTTCATGCCGACTGCTGTCCTAAAACAATTCTTTTCACCGGCGAGGTACCTGGGAGTTTTTTTTTTTTTTTTTTTTTTTTTTTTTGGCATCAGGTCAGCGCTTCCTCTCACGGCGACCTCCATCCTAAAAAATAAATTCTTTATCCCTATTTCCTCTGACGAAAAGGGTACTACTTCCGGTGCTAAGGCTTTGGCCAATCATTTGGCTCCTTCCTCCTCATCCTCATCCAGTCGTGCTACTCAATGACCTACATTCCTTCTCCATCCACCCAGTTATGGAGTGCTGGTAGTTTGACCTTTATATCCAACTGCCTCAGCGGTCAGTCGCTGGGCAGTTAGTTCAAACACAGAAGGGGAAGGGGGGATTAAATCTCACTTCTCCCCTCTCAGTGGCATATCACGTGACACTATTGTCTAATTAAAATAATTACTTGAAACTATATAATTATTAGTATTAGATAGGGATACTTGGAACCATACAACTGTGCATGATTTATTTGTATTTAGATAAGAATATTTATATCATATAACTCTGTACAAAACCTATTTAGAAACAACTACTTAAAAAATGTAATTACAAATGTAGAATGAATGCTGCTTCCTAACCTCTCAGCATAAAATAATCTTAGACAGGTTGATATGCCATTAAAATCAGTGAATCAGAACCTCATCAAAAGGGTTGACTTGGACATTTGTTGTTTAGTTTTTAAAAATAAATTGAAAATAAACCTTTTGTATATTGATGAAGAGAACAAAAAAAAATGCTCATTGTAACTTTCTACTCAAACCTTATTTATCATTCAATTTCTGCTAATGTGTTTTCCAGGATAACCAAGATTTAATAAGTTGACTATTTGTTTCTCTTTAATACAACACTTGTTGGAATTTTGATTGATTTGATTCTGTTCTTTTCACCATTAAAGCCTTTCAACAGCCTTTTGTGATCATCGGTGAAAGATGGTAGAGTCTCATCATGTTAGCATCTATTTAGAAAAAGATTAATACAACTCTTATTAGATTTGTGAAATTTAACAAAATTCCAAGAAAAGAAACATTTCTTGCACACAAATTAATGGAAAAGGGTGATGCTATATATAATACCACTAAGAGAAAGGGACTGCCTTGTTGGTGGGGACTTAGAATACACTGGCTTTATCCTTTGTCGAGAGATAAGACTCTCTTTCCAAAAATCTCATGTTAGGATCTCATTAATGGGCCAAATAGATGTTTAAAGATTATTAGAATTGGATATGAATATGTGCATTAACAAATGATTATTATTAGAAATAATTTCTTGCAACCATATAATTTTTAGTTTTAGTAATACATGAGACCATAAATCTGTACATTATTTGTAGGAATACTTGATATATAATTGTGTGCAAAAAACCAACTACAGAAAAAAAATATATGAATGAACATGATTCTCTAACCTGTTGGCATAAAATAACCTTAGATGGGTTGACATGCTGTTAACATCAATTGATAAGAGATAGAAATTGATATGTACCAGAGAGCAGACCAAAGTATGAGATATCATAAAAGTAAGTGGGTAGAATAATATAGCTATAAGGGAGGATATCAGATGATGTAAAGGGTTAATAGAAGAGTATCCAAGAAATAACTAGCTCAATTAAGTTCATCATAGAAGGAAACGGGAAAGGCTTTTTATCCACCAGTGAACTCAAATGATGGTTAGATCTTGATTTAGGATGAATTATTCTCTTTAAATAGAATCTTGTTTAAATATAAGAATGTTAACTTTAATAAGTTAGCCACATCTTTTGATAACAAACTGTATAGGAATAAAACCTTGAAATGCACAACTTAGCTGATATTTCTATTAAAGAACTGAACTCAATTAGCTGAAAATATTTACAGGGTGTAACTGTATATTTGTTGAAATTATTCTGGCATCAGTATCAGCACTTGTATATGAATATTTAAAAAGGGAAAAAAAGAAGAAAAAAAAGAACTGTAGATACAATTTCTCCCAAGCCAGCACATGACTGTCAGCTTCCTGCCATTAAATAACCTCAAGTATATACTTGTTCTATGTTTAATACATACATCTCTTGTTTTCCATATATCTTAATGATTTCCTTAAAAACATAGTGTTTACCTTTCATCTCGTGAACAGTTTGTTTTCTGAAAGTTTTTTAAAATTTATATTTTCAAGAAAGAAACCAAATTAGAGAAGCATAAAGCTAAAGGGAAGGAAATAAGCTCAGTAAATTTGATCACTAAAATATCAAAGGCCCTATCAATGGAGGTTAGAATGCACCAACTGCAATGGGATAAGACTCTCAAAAAGGTGTGTCCTGTGTATGACACTAAACTGCCTCTGATAGTGAGGCTCTGGTTTTGGAAGAGTATAGAGGACCCCCATCATTGTCATTACTCTTCGGTCCACTTGAGAGCCTGGAGTGGTAATATCTTTTAAGGTTCCATCTATGGATCAAATAGATCAGTTTTCTAATTATTTTCTAATTTTTCAAGTATGATTTTTAAGTCCTAGATCATATTGAAGTGTAGTATGTAATTCCAAATGAATATTTGATGAAACATTTATGAAAGGATTTTAAACCTTCATAATTTACTTACAGTAAAGATTTTAGTTACAAAATATTTGCCTTGATCTATTCAGAAAATCATTTCCTTGCATTTTCCCCCATATTATCTTTATAAACTTTCTGGGCTGATACACTGATGTACAGACTACTGTGCTCATTTTCGCTTTTTGAATAAAAAAAAGATGTTGGTTAAAATGTATTTAGTTATTTGATGGTTGTAAATTCAATCCATGGATCAAGAAAGTCATACTGTGGTTCAGTGGAAAATACAGACTTGCAACATCTCAAGGACAAGTTAATTCAGAAGAATTAAAGGAGGCAAGATATCCTCTAAGAACTGACAGCAGAATGAGAACAATCTATCCCTGTAGATTGAATAAAGGGTTTAGTTTTGAAATTCCCACCAGTTTACTATGACAGACACCTGAAGAAATTACAATAGTCAAAATGTTGTAACTATAATTATAATCAAGATGATTACATCAGTTTGTGATGCTAATTTCTTATTTTGGAAATTCGGACAAAAATTTTCTGATCAGTACTTCTCTTAATGAAGGAACTAAAGTTTAGGACTACCATTTTTATAGCATTCTACCTATGATCAGTAAAAGTTTAGTGTTATACTAAGTAATTTGTTATATCAGGTTATTTAATGCCCCCTCCCAACAGTGTTTGTATATGACATATGGTCTGTTTAAGATAGGGTGCTCTGCATGAAGCATTTCTCCTAGAGGGCAGTGCAAAAAATTACTTAATTTCTTTGGCATTCCTCATCAGGCACCAGGCAATCAACCCAGCCCTTACACCCTTTTAGAGAAGGCTCTCTAGATCTAAGCCACTTTGAATATATTTTTAAGGAAAAATTTATTTCCCATCCTTTTAGTAGGTTATATTGCTGAGTGACATAGTGATGTTTACTGAACTAAAATTTAGTCTAGAAAAGTGATATAAAAGTGAATTTGACATCAACTGAAATGTCATAAAGTTGGGTATTACTGTATTGGGTTTCTGGGGATTAAAGGATTAAAGAATAGAAAGTTATCCAAACTGTTAACCTATGAGTGTCATTCAATGAATAAGAATTTTTTGGACTGAGAAGAGACCTCTTATATATATATGAGTGTCATTCAATAAATAAAAGCACTTTTTTTTTTTGTTTTGTTGGTAAATCTGAGTGCTGAAGTTTGAAGAGCAGTCTGTCACAAAATTTTCAATGGCTGAGAAGTGCAAACCATGTGAAATTTGCAGAAGAATGTCAAATACATATGGATAAGCTTGTTTTAGTAAAAAAAAAAAAATTGTTTACAAATTAGCTAAATGTGTTTTCCACCATGAACCTGAGTTGAAAAGACAATCCATTTTTGAAAATATACTTATTCTTCAGCAAAGAAAAAAATTCCAGGTGCAGTGGTCAGTCAAGAAGATATTACTGACAGTATTTGTTTAAACTCTATGGCATCTAAATTAGTTGCTTTATATGTGGTGTATTCAATAAGTTTCCAGACTTTTTTGTACAGGCATTTAGAATTGTTGTAGACTCTGGAAAATTTAGTATGTTATTGCTATACATCTTATGAGATGACTGACCAACTTTTATGATTTCAGGTTCAAATGAACAGCTACAGCAGGAATTGGAATACATCCTACTAAAGCCTGATTGTCACAGCTGGTGAATTTCAAAAATGCAATGAGAACACTTTAGAAGAACGATATGCAATAAAATTCTGTTTTAAACTTGGAAAAAATGTCACAAAAACATATGGAATGCTTCAGACTGCTTTTCGACCATCTTGCATGAATCGAGCATCAGTTTTTGAGTGGCATAGAGATTCAAGAAAAGTAGGGAGTCTGTGAGGGGTGATGAGAGGTGTGGGAGTAGTAAGGAAGTCAATACACCAGAGTTGGTTGGCCAAAGGGTTAGGGTTACTATGTTGAGGTTTTGAGGGAGTTCAGGAAGACATTCCGTCGTAAGAGGCCAGCACTCTTCAAATCGGGTCAGTGGCATTTCCACCAGGACAATGCACCAGTCCACAACTCCATCCTCATCAAAGACTATTTGACCAAGATGGGCATCAAGACAGTTCCTCACCCTCCCTATAGTGCAGACCTTAGTCCCTGTGACTTTTGGTTATTCCCTAAGCTCAGAGGCTGTCGTTATGAGACAATTGAGGAGATGAAAGAGGCTGTGATGAAGGTCATTGACACACTCACACAAAAGGACTTCGATGGGGCGTTCCAGAAATTGTCGGAACGGTACAAGTGCATTGCAGCCGGAGGAGAGTACTTCGAAGGGGTCTAGAGTTTCATGTGTGTACTATCAATAAAAGTGCCCATACAAAAAAAGTCTGGAAACTTATTTAATGATCCTCGTATATATATATATATATATAAAATGTGTGTATTTATTTACTTAATTTTTTCACTGTGGTCAGGATGTGACACATGGTCAATTTTTAAGTGTAGTATTGCTAGTTTGAATTATTAAATTAGAATAATTACTTGAAACCATATAATTATTAGTATTGGATAAGAATATTTGAAACCGTACAACTGTGTTCAAATTATCTATATTTGGTAATAATACTTGATATAACATTGTACAAAATCCCTTAAGAAACAACTACAAAAAAGATGTGAATATGGATGTACAATGAACACAATTTTCTAACCTCTAGGCATGAACTAAACCTTGATGTGTTGACATGCCATTAAACTCAATTTTGCTTGAAAGACCTGGGAGATATAATTGAGTTGATTTAGGAAGAAAATGGAGGGGGTCATATGGTATGGACTCGTTTTTCTTTTATGATTGGAACATTTTCTTTGTAAAATTTTCTAATGAGCATTGACATTATATAAATATTTGTTGTTCAGTGTCATAGGTGGGATTTAGTTATAAAAAATCTTCCAAGTAAATGTAATTTTAGACTGTTTTGTTTTGAAAAAAAAAAAAAAAAAATCTCTCTTCTAAGAACATTCTTCTGTTAAGCTATTTGTGTGTTTACTTTCAGCACTGAAATGTTGTTTTTTCTGCTTTTGCACTAAAAAGACATTAGCAACTATTTACACTTGTCAAACATCTGGAATGAAATTAAAAAAAAAAAAAATTTTGCTCTTGTAGACGACATAACTCTTGATGATTAAATTCACTACTTGACTTTTTAAAGTCTGTTATATATTTCTACAGATGTATAATTAATATTGTATTATATGTGGTTGAGAGGGTTATCAAATTGTCACTTGATTCTGAACAGAACCCAAAAACTATTGATCATTGTTTTTTTTATATGGATGATGAATGAAGTTGACAAGCATGTTTTTAGATTTTAATCTCCCACTTTATTTCATGGTGTTTCCTTTATGGCTATCCTTTAAGGTGTGGGATTTTATTTCATAAATCTCTTGAAAGCTAGGCAAATTGTTTTTGTGCAGCGTTAGTGTGAGCAATTGGCTTGTTTTAAGGATTCGTTGGAATATATACTTATTATAACCGCTAATTATAGGAAGAAGAATCTTGTAAAAGTCGACCATTCTTTTTAAATCTTCCCAGATTTTGGTCGAAGAAACATGTTAGCTTTAGGCCAAATCAACCCAGTGTGCTGGGGCTGTAGAATACATTGACTGCATCTCTGCAGAGAGGTAAGACCCATACCAAATGAGTGTCCTGGATATGACATTAAACAATCTGATGGTGTGGCTCTAGTCCTGGAGCTTTGGGGAATGTTGAGTACTCGTTCATTGCCATTGCTCCTAGGTCCACTCTCACCTGGAGTGATAGCACCTGATAGGGTCTTATCTATGAGTCAAATAGAACTGTCTGACATTTAAACTGTGTGCAAACAAATGACTTATGCTAAATTGAACTAGAAGAAATAAAACTGTTTGTTCATTTAACTGTGTAAACAAATGACTGATGTTTAATTAAATTGTTAGTGATATATAGCAATTCTTGGAACCATTTAACTGTATGCAAATGAATGATTAATGTTGAATAGAATTATTTGTGTTAGATAGCAGTACTTGAAACTCTTTAACTGTGTGCCTAAATTGACTTAGTGGTATTACATTGCAATACTTGGAACCATTTGAATAGTGATAGTGGTACTTGTAACTACTTAACTATGTACGAACAAATGATTAATATTGAATAGAATTATTAGTGTTAGATAGCAATAATTGGAACCATTTAACAGTAGCAATATTAGTGTGCTAACAAATTAGTTGTAACTCATTTAAAAATGAAATTTCCTACATACTACTCAATTACAAATCATATGTATGCCCATTTAAATGTGTGCAAACAAATTACTGATGTTGAATAGTTGCTGTTGCATAACCATACTTGAAACTATTTACCTATATGAAAACAAATGATTAATAGTAAGTAGAATTAGTAGTTAGATAGAAATACTTGAAACCATTTAACTGAGTGCAAAAAAAATTATTTCAGTTTCATTTAAAAATGTTATCAACAAAGTGTTATAAAGAGGATTTGGCTTTAAATAGCCTACAGTGGTTGATCTGGCATAAAACCCAACCAAACCATTCAGGCCAAATCCCATACAGAGTTGCCCCAACTCCAAAAATCAAAATTCACTTTTTGGTCTTTTCTGTCTTTTTCTATCACATTGACACCTATCAACCAATCAGTCCACTGTCATATATTCAGTTGCCTTAAGTTCATGATTTGTTACTTTCTCTGGAAAGTTGTCCCAGGTGCAGTGATACATTTTGACCCTAGAGCCGTACATCTGTGATTGACTTCTGCACTTATTGGTCTAGCCTATTATATAATAATTTTAATGTATCTCAGCTTCTATTAAGTTTATTTATTGTAAGAACTCACTTAATGGCCATCTTCAGTAGTCTGATGTGAAGTAATATTCTATTTATCGAATTTATAATTGCAAATAGATAAGTACTCTTTAAATGGCATTTGATAGTTATATCCCATGAGAAATAATAGTTGTGTTGAGTGCAAACACTAATTCTACTCTAAATGCACAAATTGGATTTGAAATTTCTTTCTCTAAGAGAATTTTAATGTTGTTGCACTTAGAAAAATCTTGCTACAATGTGCCATTTTTGCTATGTAACATACATACTAAAATTAGATTATTATAACATAGATTGCACTAGTTTTTTTTTTTTTTAGTCATCATATCTTTTGTTATGAACATATAAAAAAAATTATATTGACAAAAACATTATTGGTTTTATTTATACCTTTTTCATTGTTAATTTTATAAATCCTGAAGAATTAATATTTTATATATTTAATGATAAAGCTCTAATTCTAAGCAATGTATAGATTAATGTGCTTTTTTGTTGGTATATTTACATCAGTGAAAGATAACTTTAGTTTTGAAAAATCCAGTTTATCAATTTCAGCATTTGTTAAAACCATTTTCTGTTTGTCTGAAAGATTTATGACACAACTAATAATGACTCTTTAAAAAAATCACTCGATTATATCAACAGAATTTTCAACTTGATTTTTATCTTTAATGTGTCCTACAAATTGCAAGTTATTAAGAGATTAATCCATTTCTCATTTATGTCCCACTTTGATGTATTTGATATCTTTGAACTAAACATGAAGTTGTCATAAAACAATTATACTTATAGATTGTTTCATTTGCTAAAAGATTAACAATAATAAAAACAGCAAATTGTTTATTTTTATATTCACAGGGTGGTTCATCTTGTGATTATCTCTCTCATAGTTGCTGATATAAACTAGCTATCAATTTGGCCAATTAGTTCCTTGATGGTTTTTTACTTAGTCTCTTTCTTTCAGATCAGTTTGATTTGGCCTTGCCAGATCTAGATAAGATTGGAGGAGTCTTACACCATTTTTTAAAAAACTGACTACCAACTTGTTTTGATTTGAATACTCATGTTCTCAGGTTTTATTTTACAAGATGTTTTTGAACTACATTTGCAGACTGCATAAAATGTTTTTACAAGTAAAGAATGGGATTTGAATAAATCCCTAAGTATTTTATTTAGCCTAATCTGATTACTTATTATGTAGGGCAGCTTATCTATATTTGATAATGTTAGTTACTTAAAAGAAGTAAATTTGTACAAAAGATGTTGAAGATAGGAACATTTTAACAATATGATCTTCAATTCATATTTATGTGTGTGTGTGTGTGTGTGTTATAAAACAAGCAAAAGTAAGAGGTAGTAACAGATTGATAATATACGTAAGATCAGTGGAGCAACCATGGAAGGAATGATATAATAATCACGAAGCTTCTTTTGGGAATGAACTATATGCACACATAGCATAGTACTATCTAAATGCATTTGGGATTATGAAAATAATGCATGGAAAGGAACCAGAGTTTAAGTGGTTTATCCTAAGATGATTGATTTTTAAAAGCCTATCTTGGGGTATTTTATGTCTAGAGTTTATTAAATTTTATACTTAATTTTTTTTTGCATTGAGCTCTGTAAATATTTTACAGAATAAAGATGCTTTTAAATTTGAATCATAATTGTGTGTGTGTGTATATTTTCAAATGGTAAAAAAATTCAGTAATTTAGGCACAATGTTCTTTTTTTATCAAAGTAGATTTTATTAGATTTAATTAAATAAATGAAATAATTTTTATTAATAAGGAATAATTAACTGAGAAATGTTCTTAAATGATCATTACATTAAAGAAAAAATGATTCAAAACATGAAAATATTTTTTCTTTCATTTGAGTTCTTAGTTGGTTTATATCATCATAGGGAATAAAAAGCTATGATGAAATATAATACTAGTTAAAATTTCTGATATTGCCTAACAGTGTTTTATTTACAAATAAATATGATCATATTATTTCAAAATGCTTCTAAAATTCTTGCAAAGAGTGTTGATTTTTTTTAAAGTGAATATTTCTTATTAAAAAGATGATTTGAATTATGTCACTAGAGCTTGCAATTAGTTTTTCCTGTTTGAGTAGATAGTTGTTTCTCTCTAGCTTATTAAGTTGTTAAAGTGTCATACTAAGCATCTCTTAGAGCAATGGCATTGCTTTACTTGCCAGTACCTACATCCTTTTCTAGTAACATGCAACAGATTGTACAAGGTTATTATTCAATCTTATACAAATAAAATATTGAGATTACTTGAAAATAATTTTTCTAAGTAATAAGTTTTCATTTATGTCAAATTACTTGACTTCTATTTAAAATTTTATGCATTTACCCTACCCCTCTGCCACAGGAACGATAAGATATGAAGTGAATTTTTTAGCAGTGTAAACTTGATTTGAATTCAGAGTTTTTCTTCTAGACTGATTGTCTTGTCAAGGCCAAATAACCCTGTCTACCTTACTATTTACTCATAGCTAGAGAAAGAAGAGAATGATTTCTAAGTACAAAATGAAATGTAAACAGCCTCATCTAGGGTTTGAACTTGGGTTGCTAATTTTATTTCCTACAATGATAACCGTTATGCTAAGCACACCTCTGAAAACTTGTTTGTTCTGGGTGGGAAAAAAAAACAACAAAGAATTTACAAGTTACTCCTCTTTTTATTCTATTTTTTAAAATTTGGGATTTAAGCTCTAGTATCCTAATTTTTATCTGAATTTCTGAGATGAGGGATTACCATTATTATATACTAATATATTTAGACTAGTGTCCACTACTTGGTTGTTATAGTCATAACATTTTAGATGTTATAATAGCTAAAATATTGTGACTATAACAGCCAAGATGAGGACACTAATCTTAGTATGTCACTGTATAATAACTCTATTATCCTATTCATGATTTTAACCATGATTATATATATCACTTATGGTTTTTTCATACCTCATACCTCAATAAGTTTAGAGTTATAATATTTTCTTTGGTGGTACATGTATTAAAATTGAGGGAGTGGACCATTAGGGTTTACATAATTGTAAACTTGAATACAATCCCCTCATTCTTTTCTACCGACAGATAAGTACAAGTCATAGTTTTGGAATTTAGACCACACATAATTTTAAGAGGTTTGATATGACTAATTTCAGATTAAAATATTTCCTTTTTATGTACTTGTTAGGTTACCAAAGAAATTTCTGTTTTTTTAATTAAATCAAATCAAAAGTGTTTAGTTCAAATTTTGAAGATGAAAGATAATAAATATTTTCAACAAATTATGCATTTTATGCAGAAGGTACTGTAAGGGATTTGAACACATCAAAAGTGATTTGTGAAGTTTTGTTGGAAATTTAGTGCTGAACAATGCTCCATGGTTTAGTTAACCAATTAAATTTGCTATTGATCAAATTGTCATTACTTGAAAATTAACATTATTATTTTGGTTATAAATAATATCTATTTTGGTACTATAATGTTCCACGAGAAATAAAATCATGGCATTTTTGATTTAGAAGAAAATTAACTTTTTATTTTTTTAAAAAATACTTGGGGTGTATTTATTTGAGTGATACTCTTTAGTTAGCAGGAGTTAATTTTATAAACTTAATTCAAATTATATCTAAAATGTTTTGCTAAAGGAAAAATAGTTTTCTTCAATAAATCTTGATGCTTACATATTGCTGTTAAGACTGCAAGCCTTACTGCCAGGATGTGTTAAAATTGCATGTCTACATATTCAGAATTGTTACTGTAACTAGCAATAGTTACCAGATTACATTGAGGTTTTTAGATGATCATTGATGTTTAAGTACTTTGTCAAAATCTTTCCATCATGCATTTTGCATCAAGTTGGATGTGTGAGAAATCTCTTTTTAGGTAGATGCTACTCTAGGATGGAATTTGTCTCTCTGCTTTGTTTGCAGTCATTCTAAAACAGACTCAAACTAGAAACCGTCTCAAGGGAAACAATTTGTCATCGGGATCAATTGGAATCTGAGACAGAGACCCTCTTTTACATCAAGAAGGGCAGTAAGACATAGTGAGTAACAGGTCCTGCCTAAAATCAGTCTGAGCCAGGTTTTTTTTAATTTTGATATAATTTGAAACCTTTCTCAGAATGACCCTGACAATTCTTGAAAGTCTGGTTGAAATTGGCCTAGTTGTATAGTCAAATGGATAGACAAGACATTTGGTGAGTTATAAGAAGATTCATCTAATATCTTTTGCCTCTCTCTCTCATGTAAATATAACTACCAAATTTTAAAGGTTATTAATAGGACCCTAGAGTATGATTTTAGTATAGGTTTGAAAGTTCCAAAACTTTTAAAACTTTTAGCAAAAGATTTGATTTATAAAATAAGTATACTGCTAAACTAGAACCTCATGTTGTGTTTGTCAGATTAGCTAAACCAAAGATTTCTTTTTGTTTAACCACATAAAGTAAACCTCCAACTGAAAATTTCTTTGATACTAAAATTATAACCTTTTTCTTAGGTTTTTTTTTCTTTCTTCAGTTACCATAAAATAAAGACTACAGCTATTATTTTTAAAGGATTAAAAAAGGTAGTCATTTCCCCATTCCACAATCCCTGTTGAAAGAATTGAAAATGCAATGGCTCTAAGAATGGCAAAGAAAACTCTTTGAAACAGCCATTTAACCTCTTGAGACACATTCTTTTAGCTTGCACTCTTTGAACTAATCTGGCAGAGTAGAGAGACTGTTTAAGATCCTAGAATACCAAATGTTTCTACTGCAATAGATATGAAAAAGAAATCTGAAAGTGGCCAGTTTATGATCCTTGCTCTGTTTGATGATGACTAGATCTATTACTAATTTAACCAAGTTATCCCTCAGAAAGTATTGCTGCAAATTGCACCCTATATATATTGCACCACTTCTATATAGAAAAACCATTATGCAATCTATTTACAGTATGGCCACTCAGTTTTGGGTTGAGGGAGCATAAACACTAACCTGTCAACCCACAAATAATTTCAGTGTGACAAGCTTAAAATCATGCTTTCTCGACAGGTTTTCAGATAGTTATTAAAATTTGTTTGTTATAGCCTTATCAGTCCCAAAAAGTATTATTTAATGATTTTCAATCATATATAAAATAAAAAAGTGTTTGTGGGGTCATGGTTATTGTCATCATCATAGGAAATGGACACAGTTCAAAACCTGGACAAGGCTGTTTGCATTTGATATAGCTCTTAGGAGTGGTATGAATCCAACTATTCTCTTTCTAGCTATGGATGAATAGTTGGGCAGACTGGGCTGTTAAGTCTTGGTTTGGCCAACTGGTCCAACTCTGAATTGAAACCTGTTAACCTCCACTTCCAAAAATGACCTTGTATCACATCGTGCTCATTTGGAGGGGTTGGGTGTGTGTGTGTGTGTGTGTATATATATATATATATATATATATATATATATATATATATATAAAGCAGGCTGTTGATATGACAGGATCTATAAATATCATGTTAATTCCTAAACAAAATAGTAGTAGTGATAGAAAAAAAGTCGAAAGAAAGACTTTGCCTTTCTTTCCCAAATCAACAAAACCAGTTTCCATATTTAATTAAAAGGTTCCATCATACTTATTTTTGCCTGGGCCACACATCAGCAGTTAATCTTACAATAAGATTTGATAACTGGTTATAAAAAACCTTTTTTAACATGAAAGTTTATAAATGAAGATTTTTGGACACTTGTAAACTGGTGATACTAGCTTCTGAATTTCCTGTATTCATTTTGTTATAAATAATTCAACAAAAATAGTTTTGTTCATGGACATTGTAGAATAAAGGCATGAATGAATTGTGAATCCAAAGATTTATTTTTTATTTTGTTTATTAATGATTTGAAGGGGAAAGGAATATTTTGAATTTTGTATTGATTTATTTATTTTTTGAAAGCAGATTTAGAGCACTTATGATGTAGAGTGGTCCTATGTAGACTGAAATGTCAGATTGAGAAATCCAACAGATTAATAGATAACAAAAGGAGTTTTATTTCATATATTGACTGAATCAGTATAAGAAAGAAAACAAAATGTTATGATACCCATTACATAACCTATAAAATGTAGATGTACCAAATAATATTTCTCATGTGTGAGTTACATATTTCTATATATTTGAGTAATTTTTTATCACTCATTTTTGATGATTGAGAAAAAAAAAAAGTTTAATCAGTTCTCAACTCTGTTGTATTTTTACTTATTTTTTTATGCTAACCCTTTTACTACCAAAAATGTGGCCTATCTCTCTTTCTTTTCTTCATGTCTGCTAAGTTATGTTACTATCACCATTTTAATTGTGATTTTGAACGGTGAATACTTTCTTTTCTCCCCTTTTCTCTTTTCCTTTTCTTTCTTCACTTCTTTATCTTTTTCTTTTTCCTCTTTTCTGTTTTCTCCCTTTTCTCTTCTCCTTTTATTCTTCTTTTCTTCCTTTTTCTTTTTTTATGTAACAGAAGGTTGTAATATTAGAGTTAAAATTGTATGTTTACTTTCTACTAAGTAATTACTGTCTAAATATAAAAATTAGAATAATCCTGTTAGTATTTAAAAACATATATATATATATATATAAAAATCCACTTGAAGTGTACCATATGGATTATTAAGATTATAAATGGTTTCATAGTTTATTTTTTATGTACTGTTTTTAGTTGAAGTTTTGTAATTTTATCTTGAGGTTTAATGAAATAAAAATTATTAAAAATATTTATCTAAAGATTCCACTTTTCTGAAATTTTATATTTAGTTATTTTGTTTTTTGGACAAAAAATAAACGTTTAAACGTTTTAAAGTCATTGACCTATTAAAGTTGCACAATGTTTGTTTATGTTAAGAATCTTTTAAGAATTTTACCAAGTTGAATATTTTGATATCTTTCACTGTGATGAATTTTTATTCAAAAAGTTTTTGTGTAATGGTTGGCTAGCTAAATGAGTTAGATTTTCACTTGGTGCATAATAATTCTGGACTTGTGCTACAATTAAGCTTAGCTTTGTAAATTCATATTGTAAAATTTATAAGATTCTGTTGCATAAAGAATCGACTTATCCTATAACCTGGTTGTAGGGCACTATTCATGTAACATGTCTTGGATAAGCATAGCCTGGTGAGACCCACCTCTCTCTGGATCTATAACTGGTTTGAATTCAGTGTTCTTTCTCCTTAACTAGTTGCCATATCAAGGTTAAAGAGCCCAGTCTACCCATAGCTAAGACAATAGTTGGATTCATACCTTTCCTAAGGGTATTAGTATGATGTGAAATACAAACAACCTCATCCAGGATTTGAACTTTGGTAGCCAAGTCCACTTTTTATGATTATATAGTGTAGGCTGCATAAACCCATTAAAGATTATTCATAGTTCAAGGCATTGATTTTATTAGATTACTATCTATTAGCTTAGTAGATAATGTCATTTTATATACATGTATTAAATTTTTAAAAAATTCTGTTCATTTGAAATATGATCAATTTGGGACACTTTGATAAATATGCTTGATCAGTAAACAGGCTACTGAATCATTAGTTTTGGGAGGTGAGAGTATAAAACCTGTAAATATAATCAGTCATGATTTTTTTTTCACCCACTGATTTATCATTTGAAGTGAGATTTACAAAAAAAATCAGAGGTGAATAAAGTGTATTATTTATTGAATATTTGATTTATTTTATATTACTAGTAAAAAATATAGTCGTGTATGTCAAATTTTGAAGATTTGAATTTAAAAAAATTGTTAGGTTGTAATTCCAATATAATGGGAAAAATGAGGAATAATTCTTGGCTTCAAAAATTATATTTCATACAGTAATGATTTCATGATCATAATGCAAGAATATATGATTTTTTATTCTAACAGAGTAATCAAATTTTAAAGAATATTTTGAAATAAATTTCTATTTGAAATAACAATGTTATAAAAATGCAGACTATATTCTTTGCAGAGGTGTTATTTCCCCCAAAAAGGTGTCTTGAGTATGACACTAAATTGTATCTAATCGTGAGGCTCTAGAACTGAAGATCTGGAGAGTGTGGAGTACCCTTTAATTACCATTATTCCCAGGTCCATTCTGACTTGGTGTGGTAGTACCTGTTATCATCCCATCCATGGGTCAAATAGATTTGTTTAAAAATTGTTTACATTGGATAGATCTGTGTGCAAAAAAATCTATTTTATTTATACTCTAGAAAAGATTTTGAAGAAGTAAAAAAAAATGTTGTGCAGTTTATCACTCGTAATTCAAATAGAATCCATTTTTACAGTTATTTGTACTGTTTTAAAATTTTATTTCATTATAAGAAAATTGTGCATTGGCTCTGATCTTCAAATATTTCAAAATCCATGATACAATACTGGATATTTGTTATGGTTGTGATATCTTGTTGATAGAAAATATGGTTGGTGTAATGATTATTGGTTTGGGGAGTGATATCATCAAGCAGTGTTATAAATTTCATCTGAATTTGTGTTCATTTGCAGTAATGCTTTTTGGAAAGACATTAATTCATCTCTTCTTTTTCCTTCAGCTCTAAGTAAAGCAGTAGAGCAGGCTGGGCTCTCTTGTTTTGGTGGGCAACCAGTTGAAATGATAGATAACTCTGAATTGAAAACCAGGAGCTAAGGCAGCCTATGACACAATCTTACCTAGGCCTGCATTTAAAATGCAAAACCATGATCTTGAAAGACTAATGGTTTCATCACTTTGCTGATAGAACATTTCATTGTTGGTCATTAGGTTTGTAAGCTTGGCTCAGTTAAAGGAAATATCCTCTCATCTCAAAGTCTGGGCTGGTAGTGCGTATTCTGTTGACTCAGCTAATTGAAAATTAACTTTGATTCTAAATAATTACTCATTTCTTTTCAAATTAAGAAATATTTCAGAAGTTGTCTGTATACATTTCTGTGAGGTTCACTGGTGTTTTTTTTTTTTTTTTTTTTTTTTTTTTTTTTTTTTGCACAGTTTGTTTTTGGTAAGGAAAAAAACTCACTGACTTCAATCTCAAACTTTAGACCTCTTCTTATTTGCAGTCAATTTTATCATTGTCAGTGAATAAATATATGTACATTGACAACATATAAAGTGTAAACCAGATATTTGAAAGTGGAAGAAATAATTTGTTGTAAATTTTTAAAGAAAGATTGATGGAGGCTGCACCCCGCCCTCAAATCTATTGTCTAAATTCATTGATATACACATTTAATGTTTCATAATTATTTGCATAATCTTGTGTTAGTTTTTGTACTCAAACTTTCTTTCAGATTTTAAATAGATGTTCAATGTATTATCTGATTCAGTACAGCTCCTAATATTTTCTTTCTTGGGAATCAGCTATTTTACCAAAACATGAAAAAAAAAAAAAAAAAATTATGAGGTCTGTCTTGAAAGTAATGACTTTGTGTAAAAAGTTATCAACTTTGTTCCAAGTCTTCTTTAAAAACAGATGATGTCATTCTTGCTCCTGCAAACATAATTGAAAGTCTTCAGCTACAACTACCTTCACTTTGTTTACCACAACCTATTGCATGTTCTCAAAAGTTCTCAAATAGCAACCATGGAGCTAAGTTTTGATTTTTGGGAACAAGAACTTATCACAAGGACTCAGATAAGGGAAATAAAGAAGCTTTGGTATGCCATAGGATTTAAAAAAAAAAAATTTTTTTAAGACAAAAAAATCTCATTCATAGAGAATGTGTAGTGTGATGGAGGTGTTATTTTGACACATTCCGTTATTGTGACACACTTAACCAAACACACTTGTAATAATCACAGAATTCTGAAAAATACTTATAAGTCTCATTACTTTCTCAGCAAGCCTTGTATATAATGTATAGTATGATGAATATTCATTATTGTACGTTATAAACTTAATTTTTTTATGTGTGTTACTTTGAGCAATCACTAATGTTTTAAATTTGATGAACATATTAATTTTGCAGAAATTGTCCGGACAGTTGAACCTCTTCATATTCTTGATGCTGTTAAAATATTTTGACCCTTTTTCAAGTTAAGTATTTGATACAAGTTAATCAATGGGTTGATTGAAAGATCATTTCATCATCAAGAAATCAAAGAAAAGGTTCTGTTATCTTAACAATTTCTGATATGTTAATGTGTCTTAAAGTTATAGACAATATTGATTTTAAAAACAATTTTGTATATGTATATTTCATTATAAAAAAATATATTAAGGGTATTGATATTAACAGTACATAAGCTAGAAAGAGCACCTACCCATGAACATTGGCCTATAGTCAAGTTTTATTTTTAAATGTTTTATTCCAAAGAGGATTATGTGCTAAAATTGTAATCAAAATAACAAAATCTGACTGGATTTCAAAATTCTGCAACAAATAATCCTTTCACATGATATAAAGTGAATGAATTGACAAGAGATTATTTTGTCAGTATGTTAAAAGAATATTTTTGAAATTCTGAAAAAAATAGATGCTATCAGTATTGGCTAACTTGAGTATGAAAAATCAATTTTGTGTTCAGTAAATTCATGATAGGTAAATTATTTGTGGGGGTCTTAAGAATTTAATCATTGCTTTTAAGAATCTTGTAAAAAGAAAGTTAGGGGAAACTCTATGGTAAGAGTAATTGATCTGATTGCTCAGTTAGCATCTCTTCAGAGGGGTAAGGTCTCCCCAGTATCCTGTATATGACATTAAACAATCTGATGGTGAGGCTCCAGTAATGCTGGAGCTTTGGGGAATGCAGAGATCCTTCATTGCCATCACTCCTAGGTCCACTCTAGCCTAGAGTGGTAGCAATTGATCTATGGGTCAAATAGAACTGTTTAATATTTAAACTGTGTGCAAACAAATGACTTATACTAAATTGAATTGTTTGAAATAGAACTGTTTGATCATCTAATTATGTGTAAACAAATGACATGTTTAATTGAATTGTTAGTTATACAAAGCAATACTTGGAGCTATTTAGCTTTGTTGACTTATGTTTACAAATCATATGTCTAATATATATGAAAGTAAATAATGGAGTATAATCTGACAATATAGAGAAAAATTGATAACAAGGTAATCCAAGCAGAAGGAAGGATTCATTGAGAAACAAAGTCAACCCTTTCTTGATACATAAATTTTCCCTAGGTCTTTGTATCTTTAAACATCCATCATTGATTTTGTTATATTTTGACCTTCGACCCGGCCCAAAAATACTATTCCAAGGTAATACACCGGAAGGAAGTGACACATTCCAATGGCCAGTAATCGAAAGAGATCGCGTGGGCGGATTAAGGCTTATGATATGGGACAAGGTGAAGGTCCCATTGTGCCATTACAGTCATGCACCGGAAGAGAGTAACCTCTGAACTGCATGACAGTTATTTCCGCTTGATGACGATTAAACATCCGATTTCAAAGATCCAGTAGGCGATCGTGTGGGCGTTGAATTATTATTTAACTCGGTTGAGTTTGGGGTGCCAGCAGTTGCCAGCAGACTTCCAGACAGTAGAGACCAGATGTGGTAGGGAAAGCCTCACCTGACCAAGGGGGTCCTCGGAAACCCCCGATGGAGTAGACCCCAACATCAAGAGAACAAGAAAGACACAACGTGACGGTCATAACAGTGGGGTCAAAATATGAAGTTTATGTTCAGTCTCCAGCACCCTCTCACACGCAAGCCTTACAAATAAAGTGAGAGGTAAAATATTGTTAAAGAAGTCTTCCTGTGTCTTCCTTCCTGCATCTTAATTGTTACTGCATCGTTTATTACTGCGTCTGTTATCATTGCGTCGGTATGTATCCAGTATATATATGTATGCAACAATTTAACATCACTAATATCCCTCCCAGTCCTGATGATGGTTCATTAGAACCGAAATGCTTTAGTGTCGACTTTGTTTCTCAATAAATCTCTCCTGATTGGATTACCTTGTTATCAGTTTTTCTCTAGTATATATGTATAAACCGGATTTGGATTAAATAACCTACAATGGTTGATATTCCATAAAACCAAACCAAATTAATCTGATACAATGAATTTATTTGTAATGAATTGGCCATACAATGAATTTACCAAGAATAATTCTGATCTTTTTTTTCTTTTTGAAAAGTATTTAAAATAGAGAATTGTTAATAATCTTTTTTTTTTTTTTGTTTTTGTTTTTTCATTTATTCTAGGATGTGAGGGAATAGCAGTATTACATTTTTAAAAAAAAAATTTCTATTAAATCAATTTTTTTTTATTAACTCTATTATAAAATGACTTGAAAAATCAGGCAGTTTTGGATAAGAATGATCATTCATCAGTCTAATTGATAAATGATAATCTTTGTTTTATAATTAAAAAAAAAAATTTCTTTTCCACAGGAATTGGAAAGATTCCAAAAGATGCTGCCAGTGTACGATCTACACATCCAATTCCAGCCTCATGTGGTATTTATTACTTTGAAGTTAAAATCATCAGTAAAGGTAGAGATGGGTAAGTTATCAGCTTATGATTATTACTAAAGTTAGGAAAATTTGTTAAAGATATACTCAATTTTGTTTCATTTTTAATGTACTTATCGTTTGTGGGTCAAAGTACTTGGTTGAGTCAAAATTTTAGTAATATTTGGTAATGTGAGGCACAATTCAGCAGTTCCTAATGCTTTTGATTAACTGTACTGGACTTGGAGCTGTTTAGCTTGCCTTATATTCTCCGAGTGCTACCTGCCAGATTTAGCTCTATGGTTTAGAGCACAGCCTCAGAATCTACAATTTTAGTCTTACCTTACTTTGTCTGATTGTCAAGTTTCTTGCAACCTGAGTGAAATTTCTTGAACCATCTTGTTACTGTACTCTGATTAACTGTACTTTTACCTTTTTTACAACAAATGTTTTTCATTGCTTCCATGGTGTTATGGCCCAGTTTGAAATTGTAAAGCATAAGTTTCTGAATTAGATTACATTGCATGTTCATCTTTGCAGTTTTCAAATCACACACAGTGAAGCAATGCACAATATGTTAGCACACCAACTATCATGATACTACCAAATACAGTGTGTACCTTCCATGGCTTGAACTGCTTTGGTTGTGAGATATACACACCACAAACAAGTACGTACCAAAATATTGCAGAACTTTTGACTCGCCCTTGTAATTTTACTCTTGGTTCATATTTTTGAAGATACCTGATCCTAGAAATTTTTTATTAGTTTATTAAGGTTGTTATGTCTGCAGGAAAATAATTTGTTTTTTAAGTTGGTCCCTAATACACCTAAACCCAATTCAATTTTCAACTTAATAGATATTAAGGTATTTCCCTTGAAGCAGTTAGCTGACCATTACTACTGTAGTGAGGTACACTTACTGTAACATTTATCATCATTGGAAATGGAATTGGTCACCAGAGTTCAAATCCTGAACGAGGCTGTTTACATTTCGTGTTGCGCTAATGTCTTTGGTAAAAGTATGAATTCAACTGTTCTTTCTCCAGATGTGGGTAAATAATAGGGCAGACTAGTTTCTTCATCTTCAGTTAGACAACCACTCTAAGAAAAGAAAAACTCTGAATTGAAACCATCTTTTACTTTGTTTAAAAATTTATCTTGCGTTATATCCTGCCCATTGCCAAAGTGTTTGGTAAAGACATACTGTAGTTAGTTCAGTTTCCCCAGCAGGTATTTTACACTTGTTATAAATTTTCATTATTATACTACATGGGATCATATCTAGAATTATAAGAAATAATTGTGAGGGTTTGATGAAAATATTGATTTATATAGCACAAGTGCATTAGTTTCAAATAACCTTTATGTAATGATAATGCAGAATGTTTAAGTACAGTGAAAATCTCAAACAGTTGAAAAAATCTAGATTCAATTATACTGATTAATACTTTTGTCACATGGCCATCAAGTAAATATAAAAGGATGATGTGTGTATCTTCCTTATTGAAAATAAGTATGAAAAATGAAAAAGATAAATAAGGAATGTATATATATATATATATATAATATATATATATATATATATATATATATATATATATATATTTGTTTAAAGGTCCTCTGTTAGATTCTTGTTTCTTTTTCTTTCTTTTTTATTCTCTTCCTTTGGGAGGAGGTATTTTAAAGACACTGAAATGCAATAGTGGAAGTTGTCTGTGGCTGTGTCCTATTTTCACTTGTGTAAGGTCCCCTTTATTTCTAGTCTGTACTTTTAGAGCAGGATGGTAATGATTTGAATGGCATGCACTGAACGCATAGATGAGGCTGTTGGAACTTGCATTTAATGGTTGAATGGAACAAGTGACCAAAAGTGAAGATAAGCACAATCTTTGAGATCCAAGTCAGTTGTGAAGATGAACTCAAGATGACAGGTCTTGGTAAAATTATCTTCCGCTAAGGAGGAGATATTTTGCCCCTTTGGTGATTTAAGATTTAAAAAAAAAAAGGATTTATCATAGCATGTATTCCTACTCCAAATTTGTAATATAAAGCAAACTGATTTATCAGAGTGAAAGAAAAGATGAATATTCATATTTCTACTGCTAATGTCAGGAATTGATTTCTTGAAGTATACTGGATCATCACGCCTGAAGAGTAGCAGGAAATCATGGGAATCTATGAAGAGGGAATTTCAAACCCTGAAGTCTACCAAACCAAAATTAGTTTGAAGAAATCCCATATATAAATATCTGATCCTTGCAACAGTCTGCAAAAGAAAACAGTAACACAAATATCACCCCTGGCATGGTAGAACTCTGAACAGAAAACTAAGCACATGATAGATGAAATAATCAATTGATGTTGAAAAGTCCAATATGAAGATACATACTTACATATAAAAGAAAAAGGGAGGATATGAGAGAAGGCCATGAAAGTTGAAATGTGAAGGGAAAACTGAAGAGAAAAAAAGAAAGAACATGAAAGTTTGGAAAGAAACTTTTTTTTCTCTTTACTAGTCACCATTCTCATTTGATTCTGTATATTTCTGTGTAAATAGCTATTTAGTTTTCTTTTTTGTTTTGTTTGCGGTGGGATAAAAGATTTAATCCTTTAAAATCTACCTTGTTGTCACAGTGATTGCTCATTTCTCAAGTAAACTGGAGGTCCTTTGATTAACAACCTCAGAAGATGGAAATATCTTCTAACATAATGATTCTTTCTTTTTATGTGTATTGCACTCCAGTATACTATGAGGAGCTTGACTCCTCTCTCTTCCCATCATAAACCTCCTGTGCTGTAGCATTTTGTAAATAGTTGATCCCAAAATAGTGAAAAATTACATCAAATCAGAATCTAAATGATGATAGTTCATTTAAGGGTTGTTATAGATTTCAACATTTACTTTCTTTAAATAAATTGTTAAAATTAGAAATACTTGCACAAATATGTACAAGTTTTAATGTAATGAAATATATTGAATTAGAAAGATTGACAAAACTAAGAACTCATAAAAAGATTATATTTATTTTTATTGATTTCTATATAAAATTGTACATAGGATTGCTTTTGATATGTTTAAGAATAAAACAATATTAGAAATCAATAATACCAAGTAATTATTTATTAAACCGAGTTTTGTTAAAACCAGTATGTAAATTATCTACACCATATACTCAGTCAACTTTTATTTATTTGTGATAATATGGCACTCATTGCAGGATTTTAAATGCATTATTAACAAGGGCTGTTTTGAGACAAATCTAACTCAGTTTGACTTTAATAGAGACATTGTTAATAAATAAGATGCTAATTAAGATTAAATAATTATTTGATAATCATTGAGAATATAATGTAAATAACTAAGAATTATGACAATGGTGCTAATGTAGTTTTTGTTACAGACACATACATAATCTCCATTATAAGTTAAAAACTGATTTAATATAGAACTTCTCTTTCTACGCTGTGAAATAGATATAGTTAGCTCAAGGTAGATTTTTTTATATTAATCTTTATTTTTTTTTAGAATCTTTTTTGAAGCATGTGGCACTTAAGATATAAGTGAAGTTGGTGACCATAGTCAAGAATGACCTGAAGGCTCCTTTTCAATAGCTACTACACCAAGGTGTAGGGGAAGGTGCTACTCCATTCCCTGGATTGCTCCACTTTACCCTTGATCCTTACTTTATAATGCTGAGTGTTAAGCAAAGCGGCATCAAGTACCATTTTTTGAGTTTTTGGTATGACTCGACCTGGGACTGAACCTTGGTCTCCCGGACCACTTAAGATATAGACTGTTTATAAATTTGACTTCTAATCTAGAATTTCTGATTTTTTATTAGATTTAACTCTCACTTTTAGTCATGTTGCTACTGTGCATATTTGATGAATCCAATATTGATTTATGGGGGGGGGGAATTTGGCTTTAAAAGCTGCTTTTGGCTCAATATCAATTTATAGAATTTATATTATAATTGGATAGGGATATTTCCTATAACCTATTAAATTATCAGGATGCCATCTATTTTTCTTCATGACATCTTTTTGAACAGTGGTGTGTCCAGCATATTACACTAAACTGCATCTGATGGTGAGACTCTGGAGATCAACAGTATTGAGTACCTCTTCATTGCAAATATTCTCAGGTTCATTCTGATCCAGAGTGGTAGTACCTGTGATAAGGTTTCATCTATCAGTCAAATAGATCTGTTTAAAAAAAATCATCTGTATTACATCTGACCATGTACAAAAAACCCAAAAAACTCTTGAAATTTACTATCATTAAACTTATACCTGAATTATTCCATTGTTTTATGATTTATAGCAAATAGAATATTAGGAAATGTGGTTTAAGTGTTAAAATAGCAAAGATTTAGAAGTGTCAGTGTAATTATTTGTGTATAAAACACTATTTTCCCAGATTTTTCTGCTCAAAAGTTAGGGGTATATATTATACACAAGAACTAAATATTAACTTATTTTTCTCAGCTACATGCATTGCCATATTTGGAACAGCATAACTGAAAGTAAGTTATATCTAACAAATACTTCAGTTTTATACTGCTATAGAGAAATAGGCACTAGAATCTGTGTTTGTTTATTGTTTGTTTTTTCTATTGTAAATTTATTTTTGCTGAAAGTTTATATTTTTGTGTGGACATGTCCTTACCTTTGTTCTAAATTCTGTGTGAATTTTGTGTTTTGAAACACTATATAAAATATATAAGTTCTTATTTTTAGTTGATACAAACTAGATGAAAATTGGAACAAATGTTAAATTTTCTATAAATTTAGTGGCTACAAATTCCAAAAAGTCAAATGTGTATTATACACAAGTTGTTTTTTTTCCAGAATTTTGTAGCCAAAAGAGGCACATAATTATACATGACTAATTACAGTAAGTTGGATGTTATATGGTAAGCTTCTTAACTGAAATTAGAAATAGAAAAATTCCAATTTTGAACAAGGACACTTCATTCTATCCCCTGACAGTTTAGCCCTTTTGTTCTATTTCAAGTAGAACTATTAGGTTGTTTGGAAAATAATGGCCAATTTTCTTACACATAAATGTAAAAGCATGCATTATTTGCCAAACAACTATTATATCAATAATGGTTGGGAGAAATAGTTCAAAATTAATGGCTGTAATCATTTACTTCCTGCTTTGAAATACCAACTTGTAACTTTAACTTTAAAAAAAAAAAAAAAAAGCAATTGAATTTTTTAGTGTCTTTGATATTCCAACACAGCATTTCAACCAATCCATTTTATAGCCTTCCTCATGTATATCGAAAAAGTCTCTTTCTAGAAGTGTATAGAAAAATAGAAAAAATAATGTTAATAAAACGAAATTTTTGAAACCCCACCCCCAAAAAAAGCTACACTTAAAATATCAAAGAGTTCCCATGGTATAATGGCGTAAGTGTTGAACTGCAGCCTCAAAGTAAGTGATTTCAAACTCCAGTCATGCTATTATGTTTGCTTTTGAACTAATACTCTTGGGAAAGGTATGAACCCCCTTATTTCCCCAGCCCAAAGCTATGGGTTAAATAGGACCACTGCTGTTCTTCTAGAGGGATAACTTTTGGTATTAAATAACCCTTGAAGGTTGATATGCCATTAAGCAAAGAAACTAAACCAACTTACAATATCACTTCTGTTTTTCAGGTAAGTCTGATGGGGCTGTAGAATATGCTGGCTGCATCTCTGCAGATGAGTAAGCCTCTCTCTCACACACACACACACACACACACACACACACACACACACACACACACACATCAAATGAATGTTTTGGATATGACACTAAACTGCATTTGATGGTGAGAGTTCAGTCCTGAAGCTTTATGGGACCTAAAGTACTCCTTTGTAGTTATTATTCCCTAGTCCACTCTGACTTGCAATGTTGTAGTACCTGTTAGGGTCCCATCTATGGGTCAAATAGAACTGTTTAACAATTTAACTTTGTGCAAACAAATGGGTGATGTTAAATTGAGTTGTTAGTATTGGATAGCAATACTTGAAACTATTTAACAGTGTGCAAATAAAACTATTAGTGTTAGATAAGAATTCTTGACACGATTTAACTGTGTGCAAACAAATGAGCTCTGACTTGTTTAAAATGTTACCTGCAAACTATCTGTTTATAAATCATATATTCAACATATATATGAATGGGATTTGGCATTAAATGACTTACAAAGTTTAATATGCTATAAAACCCAACCAACCAACCAATTCTGTTTTTATTTCCTGTGACATATACGGCTTATTTCAATATTCTATGGGGAGATCTTTTTAATTTCTCTAACATCTTTAAGCAAAGAAAGAAAATCATGTAGTATTGAAGTAGAAATAGCTTATAAAATATTGGAAAAAGCTGCTGAAAATAAAATAGAATAACTAATATTACAAGTGTTACTGCTGAGATGAATTTGAAAATTTGTTTTTCACACCCCTTTTCTGTTTTCTATTATTTTTATGCTTCATTTTGCATTGAAGAAGGCCATAAAATGGGTTAACAGAAATTTGTTTAACAGTATTTGATACTGTCAAACAAATTTCTGTTAACCCATTTTATGGCCAAAGAAGAGATTCAATTATCAAAAAAGAATTAGGAATATTGAAGATTTTTGTCAAAGTTATAAAAAATACAACTCATGACTTCATTATTAAATCTATTGCACCTAATAGATTTGGCATTAAAAATATGGTTCTTTAAAAGTTCATATTGATAGAAAATATAATCTGATTATAAACATAAAAATAATGATGTCTCTCAAGTTAATCATTAAAGTTATTTTGTAACATTTTTGGAAGATTTTTTTTTTCTATAGTTTCTTCATTCTATTTTCATGGTGAACACAACATGGTAATTGAAATCTGTTGTACCTATTAAGACAAAATCATGAAATTGTTTGAAAATAAACATCTGATAAAAAAAAATAGGGCCCCAGGTATGTGTAGAGGTGCTGAGGTAT
The DNA here is from genome assembly GCA_963585895.1 of Sepioteuthis lessoniana. Taxonomy (NCBI): domain Eukaryota; kingdom Metazoa; phylum Mollusca; class Cephalopoda; order Myopsida; family Loliginidae; genus Sepioteuthis; species Sepioteuthis lessoniana. The sequence goes on along the minus strand of CAUZXS010001694.1, from coordinate 48,026 downwards.
CTTGGCCTGTTATGCAAAGATTGCTCACAACTATTTTAGCATTTTCTTCTGATGTTTAATGTAAATTAGACTGTGACAGTATCCAGTGATTTCTACTTAGCATGTTAATAGTATCATTAAAAGTTTGTGTTTGTGTTGAGGTGGCTTTTGTAGTGTCTGGTCGATAAGTAAATGTGTAGAAGTGTGACTTATGATACGGTCACTTGGTGTATTTGAAATCACTTCAAATAATGTACTACTTTACAAGATATATTTTGTTTAAGCCTATTTTGAAATAAATGAATGTCAGAGCTTTAATGTTACCATATTGTGAGAATGTTCATTAAGTAGTTTTTTATTTTAGCTTTTAAAATGTGATTGACTCCATAACTTTGAATCTCTGAGTTACTCCAGTATCTTTTTAAAAACAGTTGGCATTTGATACAGATATTAAGTAGGTTTCTATATCCTGATCTATATATATATATATATATATATGTTGGGTTTCCATTGTCACAATGGTTCATGATGATATTAGTGCTTATATTTAGGAAGGCAGAATGAAGGATCATTTCTAATTAGTATTTCATAGTTTTACTATATTGAGAATTTGGATTAAAACATGATATGCAGTTTCAGACCCAGCAGAATTATCATTCAATTGCAAATTAGACTGGAAATAGCTTTATTATCTAAGAGTACTTTAAGTGTATTGCTCTAATAAAAAAATCTCATTTTTGTTGGATTACATACCTAGTCACATGTAGCATAACAGTTGTTGCCATAGGAAATGGAATCAGTGCATCAGTTCAAATCCTTGACAACAAGCCTGTGAGTATTTTACTTTGCATTCATGCCTTTGAGAAAGGCATGAATCTTTTTGTTTTCCCTCTAACTCAGGGGTAAATAGTAGGGTAGAATGGGTTCTTTAGCCTTGGTAAGGCAACTAGCTGAGAAGAGAAAAACTCTGAATTCAAACCAGCTGTACCCCACTTAAAAATTGGCTATGTGTCAAATCCTACTTATGGTGGAGGAGTTGGGTAAATACATGCCTACAAACATGAACATTTTTGTATTATATAAATTATATCTATAGATAAAATGTAATCCTAACTAAGTTTTTGTTGATAAATTTGCCACAATTAAGTAGAAAATTAGGTCATGTATAACTTGCTAAAATGTTTTAATATTTATCAATTTAGACTTCTCTCATTTTTGATTCCCATATTTTCTATAAGGTTAAGGATTTTCTCAAGTAATTGATTTGTAGCTTCTTAATTTTGAAGCAGGTCTTTCCCACCATTGATTGATTTATTTATTTATTTTTTTATTTAAGATTTCCAAAATTCCATTTTCATTCAGCAAGTTAAATATTGGTGACAGGTGTTTAAAATGTTTAGCATGTCAACTAAATGTTCCTTATGTATTCAATGGGATATGGAAATGTGTTACATGGTTTAGCCAACTTCTAAATCATCTCTGTCAACCTTATTTTGAGCAAAAACAAAAACATTGAGTAATTTATACTAAATGTTATGCAAATCAATTAATCTATTTTTAATGAATTTACTTTGATTATAGGGAATATTTTGAACTGTTATAAGATTAGATGAAATTAAAATGTTTAAACATTTAATTTTTCATTTGGAAATGTTTTTTATAGTGTATCTTACTTACCTTTTGTATAACTTTTACAGCATAAATTTAGTTTCAATTCATACCATTTCTATTTTCTTTTGGTTTAAATATAAACAGTTTTAACATTAAATGTTTTAGCTTTCCAGTCGAAAATCAAGTCTAAATATATCTTTGTATATTTGAAGAAGAAATGAACAAATAAATTGATTATGGAGTTCATTTCACAGATAAATTCTGGATACCCGATTACTGCAATCTTATGTTGGACTAAACTAGGGGTCTCCAACCCACAGTCCTCAAGGCTCATCTATGCAGTCCTACACCCAACTTTAAAAATTTACTTTTTGCTTTTGATGTTGACTTTAAAAAAGTATGATTACAACTACAGATGGAACTCATTTGTCTTCAGTATCCAGAAGATTTTAAGTTAGTTTCTTACTTGCTATATCCAAGATTTCTGTAAGAAGCGCATGCTTCCATCTGGAAGATTCTCCAACCTTATCACAAACACCCAGCAAGTAGTGAACATGTTTGGCAATACATACTGCTGTGAACAGTTATTCTCCAAAATGAAGCATGCCAAAAGTACACTGCATGGCAACTGTCAAATCATCACTTGTCTGATGTGCTTTTTCTGTCAAACTGTTCAATTAATCTTGATATCAGATCTTGTGATTGCAAACATCAGTTATCTCATTAATGAATTATGATTGTTACCTTATGAAATATAGCTTTTTTTTTGGTGGTGGGATCTGTCCTTATAAAATTGCAGTGAGACCTGCCTGAATGAAATTTTATGGCCTTTGGAAGAAAAAGGTAAGGAGACTCCTAAATTAAACTATACATAAGTGCAGTAACATAACAAAAAACCTTTTTTTTTTAAAGTTTACTAAATTTTCTGTTCTATAATTGCTCTTATATTTCATGTATTAAGGAGGTGTACTTAGCATACTAGTAATCATTGTTGGAAATGTAATTGGCGATCCTAGTTCAAATCTTGGGTGAAACTTTTTCACTTTGTGCTAATGTATTTCAGAAAGGCATGAGTAAACATTAAGGCAGACTGTGTTCTTTAGCCTTGGTAAGACAACTCTTCTAGGAGAAGGAATACTCTGAATTCCAACTGGTTTTATTCTGCTTAAAAATTGACCTAGTGTCACATCGTGCCCATGGCAGAAGGGTTGGATAAAAACATAATTTTAGTTTATTAAAAGGATATGCAAATGTAACATTTATTAAGATAATATTGTTAATATGTAAAATCTTTTACAACCTGAGCTGTGTTGATTTTAAATGAGGCTCTGAGACTTGTCACCCAACTTGGTGTTTTGTGTGATAAATCATTTGATGTAAACATTTCATTTAAGAGAGGAAAAAATACTTGAAATGAAGTTGGTCATCAAGCCCAGTTTAGCCTGTTTAGTTTATAAACTAAGCAACTTTATATGATTGTAATATCGAATGCATGTTTTGACAAGCTAGTGATTGTTTATGGTGATGAGATTTTTTGGTGGACATGTTAAAAATAAATATTTTAAACCAGTAAATAACTACTTTATATTGGTTTTAGAGTTTGTATTTATACTCATGAAATTTGAGAGGGGGGGGACTGTTAGTTTTAAGCTTTTGTTATTATTCAAATTATGTTCATCTTTTATTTTGCATAATTCTATTCTTTAAAGAGTTAAGCTTTTAAAATTATGCCAGATTTGATATCTAAAAGTGAGGCACACACCTGGCATGTCTCTCTCTCTCTCTCTCTCATATATATATATATATATATATATATATATATAGAGAGAGAGAGAGAGAAAACATACACTTGACATTATAATCATATTAAGTTGCATAGTTTATATATATATATATATATATATATATATATATATATATATATATATAAGAAAAAGGTTAGTTATGGTTTAATGCTAACAAAGGATCAAAGCGTTGCTTTGAGTAAAAATCCCAAGTTAACAATTTTAACTTTTAAAAATATATCTATATACAAATATAAAATGCGCTTTCTGTCTATTTATATATGTAATGTGTGTATGTGTGTGCTACAAAAATGAGCTATGCATTCAACAAAGCCTTCAAATGATTTGAATGATATCTATTCACCTCTCTCTCTCTCTCTCTCTTTAATAAGAAATCCTAAACCCATCTTGATCCATCTTCAGGCACCTATCCAGCAATTATTCTAACCCTCTACAATCCTCAAATCTTCTTGAACTACACTTGGAGAGTACACATTAACTCAAGCTACTGTGATCATTTCCCAATTATAATAGAGGGGTTGTGTCTTGAAGAAAATCTCTCCCAATGGAGGCTAAACAAAGGAAATTGGGGAAAATTCCAAATACTGTCTGCAATACTTAATAAAAAAAAGTACACTGCCAAAAGTACTATAGAAGATTTTACAAACTGATTGAAATAACCAAGAGTTGGATCCTAAAGAACTCAGCTCCACATAAGCAAAACAAAGCAAAAGTATGCAGTATAATTAAGAAAGCCAAGAAAACCTCAACCCATCTACTAAATTAAAAACAATCTGGGATATGATCTGCAAAATCTTAGAGTAACAACAATCCACTCCCCTAAAACACCCCATCCACAAACTTTACCAAAATAACTGCCAAAAAGTATATTGCAAATCTATTAGCTGAAACATTTTCAAAAAACTCGTCCAACCAAAATAACTAACAATTCATAAAAATTAAACCAAATATTGAAAAATCAAATTACAATTCAAATCCAATAACTCAGAAGCACATAACAAGCTGTTCAACTTACTAGAACTGATGGACTCCATAAAAAAAAAAAATCTCACTGTACAGCCATTGGTCCAGATGAAATACATTGGGTTCTTAAAACAACTTCTCAAAGAATCTATGATATATCTTCTGAAGATTTATAACATTACACGGATGAGCCACAAAGTTCCAGATACATAAACAGATGACAGTCATTCCCATTCCTAAAAATGAAAAGGATAGTACAAATCCATAGAACTATCATTCCATTGCCCTGACAAGTTGCTTATGCAAAACCATGGAATGTATAATCAGCAATAGATTTACATGGTTCCTAAAATCATATAAACTTATCACCAACTTTCGATCTCAATTCTATAAGAAAAAAGGAACCATAGATCATTTGATTTGTCCAGAAACCATCATAAGGGAAGCTTTTATTTAAAAAAAAAATTAAAAAAAAAAAGCACCTGACAACAATTTTTTTGATCTGGAAAAGATATGAGTGAACATGAAAGTATAGCATTATGAGGGATCTACGCAATCTTGGGCTAAGAGGAAGACTACCAGGCTTCCTAAGCAACTTTTAGATTGAAATTTCAAGGTTCATATTGGATCCACCCTCTATAACCAAGAGGACGGGATCCCACGAGGATTCATCTTCGTGATAACACTCTTTAACATAAAAATTAACAGAAGCATTAAATGTCTTAACCATGAATAGACAGTGCCCTGTATGTTAATGATCTCATGATATGCTATAAATCCACCCAACACTAGCTGAATGTGGACAAGATCAATAGATGGGCAACAAACATCAGTTTCAAATTTTCCAAATCAAAATACAAGTGCGTTAACTTTTGTTCACTTAGGGAAATGCACAGCAATATGGCTGTTAAACTGGAAAGAACCAAAATTCCCATTGTTGATGAATATAAATTCCTTTGAGTAATATTTGATCGAAAACTGTCTTTTAATCCTTCTCTTGAAACACCTGAAATCAAAATGCAACAAAGCACTACAGCTCCTACAAGTGGTAGCCCACACAGAATGGGAAGCCAACAAGCAAATCCTTCTAAAATTTTACAGGTTACAGGTCTGTTCACAGCTGGACAATAGTAGCCTTGTATACAGATCAGCTCGGAGGTCTTACCTCAAAGAGTTAGACTCTATACTAAATGGAGGCTTAAGACAAATCTTAGGAGCCTTCAAAACTTCTTCAGTGGAAAGTTTGTATGCAGAAGTTCATGAAGCACTCCTACAACTCAAAAGCAAAGAACTTGCCCTACAATATTACACAAAACTTAAATGCTGCCTATTCAACCCAGCCTACAATTTTATCTTCAAACCAAGGTACAAGCATTTTTGTAAAAAAAAAAATTAAAGCCTTTTGACTTTAAGATGGAACTTGTCCTCAAAGAATCTAAAAATTTCTCTCACTAATATACATGAAACCATCATACTGAAGACATTAGCTTGCATTATTAAAAAACCTAAAGTAATCCTTGAATTAAGTGAACTCCTCAAAACAAAAACTCATCCCAGCACTTTCCAAGATAAATTCTACAATATCCTAGAACACCATTGTAACCACCTCCACATCTTTACAGATGGTTCCAAAGACAAGGATTAAACAGCATGCACAGCCATTTTAAACAAGAAAGTATAATAGAATCTCTTCCAAAGAAAAGCCCCATGTTTTCATGTGTACAATACACCTAGCACGAGACATTATCTCTGAAATTAACCACAAAAACTTTATTATATCCACAGACTTACTCTCTGTGTTAATATCACACAAAAGATAAAAACTGAAAACCCTTAAATCATTAAATTAGATTAGACTCCATATCCAACTCTAAAGAGATTCTTACATGCTGGATACTAAGTCACATTGGAATGAGGAGAAATAAGAACTAACTTGGCTGCCAAATTGGTCCTAAATTTAAGATTCCATATATTGACTTGAAATCTGAAATTAACAAAATTAATCGTACAAAATGGCAAAAATGCTAGAATAACAATATTCGCAATAAGCTTTTCTTCATCAAACACAAAATAGGTTTAATTAAGAAACCATCTTCCAGAAAATTCAGAAAGGAATAAGTCGCTATATCTCGATTACATATTGGCTTACATGCTCTTTTATGCTCAAACAAGAACAACCTTAATGTATAATATATCAAACACCTTGCCCTGTTAAATACTTTCTCATAAAGTGTAAAACTCTCATTCACATTAGAAAATGCTTTTTCAATGCAAATAATGAAATATTTATTTGAAAATATCAACCACAGCAGGTACTTTTTGTGGCTTGAACAGCTTGGTGTGATATGTGCTGCAAATTTGTACATACCAAAATCTTGCCAAACTTTTGATTCCCCTGAGAATTTTTAATCACCTGCATTTATTTTTCTACATTTAGAAAAAAAATTCCTCTTTAAAATCCAGTCTTTGTTTATCTTTCATGCTGAAAAGTTCTTAGCCTAAGGAAGGAATAACCTTGAGCTATGACATGTACACATTCCTCCTGCTGTTCTAAAAACTTTTCATATTGCTTTTCAAGTTTCTTTAAGCTTTAAAAAAGAATTAAATTTTTGAAAAAGTCCTTTTTTTTCTTTGTTTAGGCCATGAACTTTTCAGCATTTTTCAGATTGTTCAAATGATGTTTTACTTGTGGAGAAAGTTTCCTGTTTGTTTTAAAGAAGTTGATTTCTTTTATCTACAGTAATGTGTTTCTCTCGTAGCTATTCAATCTTTAAATAGGAAAGGTACTTTCTTTATTGCTTTGATATTTCTCTGTATTTTTCCTTAATACTTTGGTAAATATGTTTCTTAGTCTTTATTCTTTAGTATTGTCATATTTTCAAACGTATTGAAGTATGTATATTAGTGTTGTTTTATATTCACAGGTACAAGTTCTAAGCCTAACTTAACAAATATTTCAGTGTGAAAATGAGTTTTATTGCATGTTTGTTGAGTGAGAAGCAACATTTTTCTTTTCCTGCTTAAGTAATAATGCTAATGTAAAAATGCCACACCTGAAAAGAAAGAAAAAAAATGTTTGTAACAGGTGAAAAATGTTTTATTCATAACAGATTTATGGGAAGCTGCTAGTAGAGTAATCACTTATATATATATATATATATATATTAACACTGTAAACTGAATTATTTCTGGTGATGGGAAATTATTTCAGCATGGAGATAGATTCATTTTTATTAAGAAACTTGGGCATAAAAATGGATAGAAGAAAAAAAATAGTTTATATGAAATTCTTTATTTACCCGAAAGGGTAAATAAAGTAAAACATAAAGTATATTTCTAATATTTCTTCTGTCCCATAATAGTTATTACATTTCTGTGTGCATGTATGTTTGTTTTTACACACACACACACACACACACACACACACACACACACACACACACAGTGTAACAGTTATCATTGTAGGAAATGGAAATGGTGGTATGAGTTCAAAATCCTGAATGAGGCTATTTATATTTCACTTCATGCTAATGCCCTTGGATGAATCCATCTGTTCTCCCTCCAGCTATGAGTAAATAGAACAGACTGGGTTCTTTAGTCTTGATAAGGCAACCAGTCTAGAAGAACAGAAACTCTACATATATTTCTTATAGTAAATATAACTATTGTCACGTGATATCCCACTGGGAGGAGGGAGATAAAATTACTACTCCTCATGTTTGAATTAACAGTATCTAGAGTGACCGTTAGGAAAGAATGTAGGTCACACAGGGGAGACCAGATATTGGTACTTGGACACCAAGAGGAAGAAGAGAGAAGCCAAATGATTGGCTGGGACCCCAAAACGGAAGTGGGGACTTCCTCCCCTCAGCGGAAGTAAATAATAAGAAAGTTAGTTTTTGAGCAGGGCTCGTGGCAGACAGACCCATAGCCATTTATTCCGGGTTGAAGACAAAAGAATATCTGAGACACAAGGGACCCCAGGTTCTTCAAGCCAGTGTAAAAAAAATAGAATAAAGTCTATTAGCCCGTGAAAGAAGAAAGATTCTCCAGTGGAACCCCATCGAAAAATAAGATAAGTAACTTTGGGACCATTTCTCCTATATACCCAAATTTTATATACCACTCTCTCTCTCTCTCTCTCAATTTGAAGAAAAACAAAAGTCAAGAAAAGACATTTATATTCGTGGACTGTCCATTCATTATACATATTTGACACGTTGAAAGTGTATCTCTTTGTACAGTAAAGGATTCATGCATTTTAATGTTACCACGTGGTCGAAGTTGTTCTTTGCCGTAGTTGCTACGAATTTGTTATCTCATGCTTCCTTTTCAGCTTCTATTCGCCTTATGTTATCTTGCTTAGAATTGTCCTATTAATTCCTTAAAAATATCACACGGGAAACCGGAGTTGCCGACTACTACAATATAATATTATTACGACTAAAACCTATAGGTTCATATCTTCTATTGTCTAGGGGAAGGAAGGAAAGCGGCCTGGTGGGTGTGTGGATAGTGTGAAATTTGGAACCCCTTGCCAGCGGCGGTCGGTCTGGCCCTAAATTAATCCCTCACGTAATATGCCAGTTCTTATATGCCTGAGAGAAAAACTCTGAACGAGGTCTTATTCTATAGGGGATCAAGTGCCAACCTGCCCAGTCTTCACACGTGCGAAAATAAAGTCCCGTTTTGGGATTTTAGTCGATTTGCCGTCACACTATCATAGAAGAGGCAGTATTATTTTGGATTATTTTCCCCAAAGATTTTTTATTTTTAATCTTGTAATTTTATTTGTTGCCAGCTTAATTGTTATACACCCCCACACACACTTTTGTATTGTAGATAAAGAGAATTTTGAAAATTTAATTTCATTTTATACTTTCTATGGAATGAAAATATTTTTCACTGCTAACAAAAAATAAGGTTTGACTGATGAATTTGGTAATACTTGAAATGCAGTAAATATGTGCATTGGTCCCAAAATAAAGACTCAGACTCTATCTACATAATATACTCAGGTCAAAATCTGCATCATTCTCCAGAGTTGCAATTTTGTTTTTTGTCAGTGTATATTTGCTTAATTTATCAAATTAGTTTTATGTATCAAATAAGAACATGGGTGTTTCAGGTGCTGTAATGGTTAGCAAGCTAGACTAGTGAACCTTCCTTTTATTTAGGTGCTCCTATTTATATGGCTTGGTGCCACATCTAAGCAAAAAGATAAGGCCTAGTAAATAATTAAGCTAAGAACATTGTCTAAAAATGTTTTATTTCCTATATAAATGAATTAACCGAAAATTATTTATTGTATAAATTCCTATATAATTTGTTTATTAATTTATAGATATATAAAGTATTAGTTGATGAATTCTCCTTTCTTCAAAATTTTGTGTTTTATTCAGCAGCAATTTGTGACTACTATTCTTAGCTAAAGTATTTTACTTAGTGCTAAGAGATCAATTAATTGGTAGGACAATCTGTCTCTGTTATAATTGGACTATGCTTGTTGGTTTGAATAATACTTGTTGGAGCAAGATGGCCATCTTGCAAGTTTACCATTTCAGTGAAAGGAAAACTAAAACTTATAAAGGAAATATATGCTCCTGAAAATGGTGATTGGTGTATGAGAATCATGTATGCAATGCTAGACTTTAAGAGGCTCATTCCGTAATCTGGTTTGGTTATGGGAACACTTCTCATGTAGCCTATCTTGGGAAAGAAAAACCTGGTGAAGAGTCCAGCTATCTTAATATTTACCTGTAGCTGAAGAAGGAATAGTTGGATTCATACCTTTCACAAAGGTATTTGCCCTGTGGAATACAAACAACCTTGTTTAGGATTTTGACTTGGGTAGCAGAAACTTTCCACTAATAAAAGTTGCAAAAATTAACTTCCATCATCCTATTTTAACAGTGGCAGAAATGTTACAATTGCAAAGAATTTCTTCTGGATAAAGAAAATACTAAGATATGAACTAGTGTTTAAAAATGTGATAGAAAAAATAGATTCTGAACAAAAAGTTAATTTCTTAAAAGCAGTTGTACATAATCTTAGATTTTAATATTTGATCTATTAAACTTTTTATTTTTTTTATTTTTTTAAGGTTTGAATGTTTCTTGGAATTGAATAAGATAAAATTTTGAAAATCAGACTTTCATTTTCCTTTATTCCATTGTCTTATCAATAAAATGAGCCACCCTGTTGGCAGGGTTTAGAATATGCTGTATCCCCAGCATAGGGTAAGAACCCTCTCCTCTCAAAAAAAAGAATATCTTTGGTATTACACTAAAATATTGACAAGGTTCTAGTTGTGGTGCTATGGGGAGTGTAGAGTACTTCTTTATTAACATTACTCCCAGGTCAGAGTGGTAGTACTTGTTAGGGTCCCATTTACAGGTCAAATAGATGTTTAAAAATTGTATTTATAGGAATACTTGATGCCTTATAACTGTAAATTATTTGTTTTAGAATAGTAACTTGAAGTTCTAATTGTTTAAAAAGGATTATTATTAGTTACTTGAAAATATATAACTCTGTGCTAATAGATGGTTATTAAATAGAAATAGTTATTAGAATAAAAATACTTGAAATCATATAACAGTGTATTTGCATTAGGAATAACTGCAAAAAAAACTTTTAAGAAACAACTACACAAAAAATGTAAATATAAACGTACCATGTATGCAATTCCTTAATCTTTTGGCACAAAGTAAGCCTGCTGGGTTGGCATGCCTTTGAAATCAATCAATAAATTCATCTTATGATGAATTTACCTAATACCATTTTATCTAGTGATATTCAGAAATTATTTTTCTTTTCTGAAATTTCTTAATGTTAATTTGAGGTTCTTTTATGTAGCTGTTGGAATGGTAGCTGCAAGGATGTCACTCTGATCTCCCTGCTTAACAAAATGTACTATAACAATAGAATCTTTTTCATGATTTGTAGGTGATGCACTTAAAAAAAATTGTTTTTCAATGTCAGATAATGAAAAGGTCAGCAATTGGTTTGCTGACTAATCAGAATTTTAAAACTTTTTTTCTTTTTATTACTGAAAGATAATTTGATATTTTTGCTAATTAATAGTTTCAGTAGAAAATTGATGGCTTCATATCAACATGTCATTGTAAAAAGTATCTAGCAATTGATTTCTAATAATGAAAAAAAAAATTTAGTTGTTGATTTATCTTTCCCCCCCAATATTAATTTATAAAAATGAATTGAATTACTGGATTTGAGTTACTTTATTGTAGTATACAGTTTTAAGCTATTCATTGCATTTCTATTTTCACCCCACATTTATGAAAAACCTAGTACCACGATAAAAGTTGTAATATTCTTATCACATTCTTTTTTTAAATGAAACAGTTTTCACTACTTTATCTATTAAACACACACACACACATTATTACATAAGGTGTTCAAAATTAATTCAAAATTATTTAGACCAGTTTGATGCTAATATCCAACTCCTCTGCCACAAGTAGGATGTGATGCAGGGTAAAACTGGTTTGAATTAAAAGTTTTCCTTCTAGATTGGTTGCCTAACCAAGGCTAAAAAAACCAATCTACCTTACTATTTACTCATAGCTTAGGAGAGAATAGATGGATTTATGCCTTTTCCAAAGGCATTAGCATCAAGTGAAATGCAAACAGCCTTGTCCAGGATTTGGTCATTAATATCATTTCCTATGACAATAACCATTGTATTAAATACACCTCTAATTTAGAGGACAAATAATTATCACATATTCATCTTACCTAAAACTACTCTAGAGTACCTGTTTTATAGAAGAAAAAATAAATTGATCTTATTTTTTTTTATTCAAAGCTTATTTCTTAACTGTAGTAGTTTTGTTTTTTGTTTTTTTTTTCAATTGTTTTAAAGGTGTGAATTTCTTGTCTGCTTGTTTGTTGATAGTTTGGGAAGAAATGTGATTAAAGAAACCGAAATACACTTAGGGGTCTTCTTTTCCTTGTCAGTTGAAGATCATCTGGTGAATATGAAAGACAAAGTGCATTTGCTCTAAATATATTTAACAGAAATATTAAAAGTACATTTTTGCATCAACTGTCCATAATGATAGAATCAGCAGTGGATATTGATAACACTCAAGTGCACCTGCTACTAGACTGCTTCTTATTTCTAGAAGGTGGTGTTTATTATTATTATTACTAGCAAAAATATATACTTAAGTTTTAATATAATAAAATTTATTAAATTACAAAGACTTACAAAACTAAATAAGAACACATTTAAAAAGATTACACTTATTTTTATTTTATCTAAATTATACATATGATTACTTTTAATGTTTGAGAATAAAATATTAAAAATCAGTAACCCCCAAGTAATTATTAAACCCAGTTTTGATAAAACCAGTATGCAAATTATCTACACCATATATTATGTAAACCTTTCATGATATAATTATAACATGGGCTGTTTTGAGGCAAATGTAACTGAACGTCGGTTATAACTAAGATGCTAATTAAGATCAAATAAAGATTATTTTGTTATCATTGAAAATATAACATAAATAAAGGAATTGTGATGTTGATGTAGTTCTTGTTATGGACATTATAATAAGATTTACTCCTCACGACTTTTTCACACCAGCTCTAGCTGATTGTTTTTCACTGGAGTCTGAGTGACAGCAAGTTTCCTCAGCTTTCCAAGACTCTTCTAATTATCCTAGTCTATTATAGGAATGATGGTTTCAATTCTTATTCCATTCACCTATTCATTGAGTTTCTTTGTCAGATTTTTTTATGACTGTTCCAAGTACCCAACTATGATTGGTATCAACTGTTACTTTCATGTTCCACAGCTTTTTCAGCCTTCTGGTAAGGTCCAGGCATTTATCCAGCTTTTCACTTTCACTCTATGGTCTGTTGGCATGGCAAAATCTACCTGTTTTTTATTGGGGGGGTTTCTTAATTAAAATCTACCTGTTTTTTATTGGGGGGGTTCTTAATTAAAACCAGATCCTGTCTTCTGGCCTGGATTGGGTGATTCATTTATATTTCAAACTTCCAGAGAATTTTTTGCATTTCATTTTCAGGGACAGATTCTGATTTGTGCTTCTACCATTTGTTAGTATGGTGGTGATTATCATTATTTTACTCCTCATGAGTTTTTCACAGGAGTTTGAGTGGCAGCAAGTCTCTAGGTCTCTTCATATTATAGCTGATTTTAGCAATGGTCTGGATGGTATTGATTCTTCCTCTGATTTCCAGTTTCTCCAGTCTTTTTTCTTAACCTTTGGGGACCATTCCAAGTGCACAAACTACAATTGGTATCACTGTCAACCTCATATTCAAGAGTTTTTTTTTTAATTCTCTGGCAAAGTCTTTGTCTATCTTTTTGCTTTTGTTTTTCACTTTGTGGTCTGCAGGAGCAGTAAAATCCACTAGGTAAGATGTTCTTTATTTTTCCTTTCTTTCTTTATTTTTTGTTAACACTATGTCTAGTCTTCTGGGCAGGATTAGGTGTATCTCAAAATCTCAGAGAATTTTGTCTCATTCTCTAGGACAAATTCTGGTTTGTGTATATATCATTTGGTAGTATAGTAAAATTTTAATTTCTTGCACAATTCCCACTAAATCCACCTTCTCTATCCAATCCTGCCTAGTTTTTTATTATTATTATTATAATTATTTCTATTGATTTATTCATTTTCTAATAAAATACCTGGTTTTTTGTCTTTAAACTTTTTCAAAGAGAAAAAAATGCTTAATTATGGCTTAATTCTTTGAAGCCCTGCAGTCAGTATTTGTGCTACTAACGAGAAGTTCATAAACCCAGGAAGCCAGAAATTTGACCCAAAACTCCTCACTTCTGCATTGTTAATAAAATGTAATTTCTCATTTTATTCATAATTTTATTATTTTTTAGATATATTTAAAATTCTTTACAGAATGTTGTAACTTATTATTTAACAACCTGTAAAGCAGGTAAATAACATTGCAACATTTTACAATTTCAGTTATTTTTCAAGCCTATCATCATGGGTGGCTCCTTGGGGTTCTAAGGGTTAAAAAGGTTTTAAGCATTGTTTGGAGTACAAATCCCAAGTTATTTTTAATTTTTGTTTTAGTTTTTTGTACATGTTCATTGGTTTCTGTATATTATGAAATTTAAAATTTTATACATTTTATTTTTAATAAGTACAGGAGGTTTTATTAATAAATGTTAAATGCTGTAAAGAAATTAGTAAAATTTTAGAAGCCTTTTATTTTGGTAGCTGGAATAGTATTTTTATAAAACATTAGTTACATTAAAAGGTTCAGTAAAAACATCTACCATTTCAGTGACCAAAAAGTAAAGTATCTTTTTTATGAAGATTTGAGTGGTCAAATAGTTTTTGGGTGCAAAAAAATTATGTCAGTGATTGGAGTACGTCTGTTTGTATTCACTTTGTACTAATACCTTTGAGGAAGCCATGAATCCACTTTTTCCCCCTCCTCAACTATGAGTAAAATAGGAAAGCAGATTGGGTCATCTAGCCCTTATGATGATAAAAAAACCCTCTGAATTCAAAACTTTGGAAAAGGCAATGGGAGGAAACTACTCCACCATTTCTTTCAAGAATAGTTGAGGTAAAGGAAGCTGTAGAGAGCCATGATCAAACAAGTCCTGGAAAGGAAACTGCTCTTTCCATTCCATCCTTAACATAATTTTATAATTATATGTCAACAATTGTTTAGATTACTGTTGACATTTCTATGATTTGACAACAGTAGATTAATTAAGTTCATGAATAGATTGTGACTATATTGGTTTCATTGAACCAATCTTTAAATAGTTTTAAACTTTAGCCAACAATATGATTAAAAGGCTTCCTTCATTCTATCTTTATATAATTACTTTGTTTAAAGATTGCAGTATCTACAGAGTCTGTGTTTAATACCAGGAATAGAGTATATTTTCATGATTCATACATTTCAATCATTAGTTTATCTTTAGCTGTTAAAGATTTGTATTTTGTATTAATTTTAAGTTTTTTGTTTTGGTTATTTTCTCATTTAATAGAAGATAGTGTGTGTGTGTGTGTGTATGTGTGTATATATATATATATATGACTCTTGGTGATTGTCAATTTTCTCATATCAAGCCAATATTATGAATAAGTTTCGTGTATTTGTTAAAAAAAAAGAAGTAAATACAATCTTCAGATGAAATATATACACACACTTTTTTAAGAATCAATACTAGCTTGTAGAATAAGATAAAAAACCTAATATAAATGAATGTTTACTCCTCATCATGACAGTCTCATTACTTACTGATGATTGTACATTTTTTAAAAGTACATAAAACTTGTAGTAATGATACTATCATAAAGAAGTGAGTAAACATATATATATGTATACACACACACACTTTAAACTTTAAGTGTAGCCAGAATTTCTTTTAACATTTTAGTTATCTGCTTTATTTGGGTTTTCTTTTGGTTACATTCTTACAGTTTTGTTTAGTTTTAATTTAATATATATATATATATAAGAAAGTGACTCGTTGGAGAAAAAATAAAGGGAAAAAATGAACAAGTCACAATACTGATCTCATTGGAAAAAAGTAAAATTGAGTGAATTGCAAAACAATAAATACTGAGAATGTGGTCAATATGTACATAGACTGGGTTTTAAAATATCTGAAGAAGTAATAAAAATTTACTATCCAGGTTTCACTGAAAAGGAAAGTGATTAGGACAAATGGATAAACCCAAATAAAAACACAGTAGAAATTAGGACACATAAATAGACAGTTAACAATTGAGCAGTCATTTATTTCTGTACTTACATTCATTTGATCTCTCAGATCTTTGAGTTAACAAATCTTTAGAATTGGGATATGTTGCAATAGTTTGCTTTTCTTCTCTATGGAGAAGGCAAATTTTTTTGCCAACTTTACAATTACAAGTACTTTTTACAATTTCTTGCTTCAAGATTGTAGCTTTGCCATACTTGTTTTTTTATGTCACAGAAATGTTTAGAAAGTATGGTACAATGCATGTATTTGGTATGTACAAAACTAGTTTTATGATTGTAAAACTTTTTTTGTTTTTGTTTTTTGAAAGTACCTTGAGAAGAGCCCAAGTATACTTTATTTATTTCATCAATCAATTTATATATTAGCCTTGCATATAATACGTTCAGTTTGGCATTTTCCATCATGAGCACACTTCTTTTTTTTTTTAATTATAATTACATGGTTGATATTCAGTTTTTTTATTTTTTAATTTATGTTTTAATTGTTATTGATGTAACTTGCAAAATTAGACATATAGCTATAGCTCAACTACAGTGTATTTTTGTTGAATATTTAATATGGTTTGTTAGTAGATTGAAAATGTTTTAATATTTTGAAAATGTAACTTTATTTTTAACTGCCGTATTAAAGGGTGGTTGAGACTATAAAATATTCCTTGATCTATTTTTTCCCTTCTTCCTTTTATCAAAGTTTGATAGTCCATCATTAACATTGTATATATGGCTGGATTTATATTCACTATTTTTGAAGAGCATGTTCATATTAATCTTTTTTCTTGTTGAAAATGTTAGAAAACTTACTAGACAATTTAGTCATTATATCATTGGAGACTTGTTTAAACACTTGCTTGGAATGATTTGAATTTGTATTGATGTAACAATGTATTTGGATAGATTACTTGAATAAAGACACAGTGCTATCATATATATAATTGATAATTTGCTATATCTATAAATAGAGAGTGAGGGAGCATATATCTAAGTTAGAATAGCATAAGCACAGTCAATGGCACTTGGTGACTGTCAGTTTCTTTCTTATGTGATCATCAGTCCAACTCTTGGTCTGATGATCACATAGACAAGAAACTGACAGTCATCAAGTGCCATTGATTCTGTGTCTACACTATCCTAACTTCATTGCTAATTGGTTGAGGTAAGCTTATACAATAGTTTGGATTACAATTCAATTTCTTTGTATTTAAGAAATTTATCCTAGTCTATTATAGGAATGATGGTTTCAATTCTTATTCCATTCACCTATTCATTGAGTTTCTTTGTCAGATTTTTTTATGACTGTTCCAAGTACCCAACTATGATTGGTATCAACTGTTACTTTCATGTTCCACAGCTTTTTCAGCCTTCTGGTAAGGTCCAGGCATTTATCCAGCTTTTCACTTTCACTCTATGGTCTGTTGGCATTAATGTTGAAATTAATTTTTATCCTGGAAACCTCTTAGTACAAACTAAACAAGATGGTAGAGAATGAATTAAGAATTAATTTTGTAGTTGAAAGTAAATCTAAGAAAAGAGATAGACAATATAACATCATCAGGATGTACTGACAGTGCAGATTCCTTTGATTCTCTCTTGCTATCAATCCCTATTGGTTATCACTGTTGGCTAGTTCTCTAAACAGCATCCAGTGAGTGCTCAGAGCTGATACAAGTAAGTTTTTGCTGGTTGACGAACACTGGTGTGTCCATGTATAGGAGTCCATTGAGGAATATTGCTTATGAGTTAGTCCTTAGTTCTCCCTTAGTACTCTGTATGTTTTGCTCGTCTTACTTTAGATGTTTTGTGTGATGGGAGGCAAGTGGCCTTATAACTGCTCTTTTATGTGATGTTGTTTCCAGGATTTGACAAAAATAGCATGCAGCATCATTGTCTAGTTCTTATTTAGCTTTTTTCCTGGCGTTTCAATAAAGTCCAAGAAGTGCAACTCTACAATAGTACTAACATGGCTACAGTTTGGAAGAATTCTCATTTTATCAGAGAAATCTGATTTCCATATGGTTGTTAATGTGTCAGTAGCAGCCCATGTCTTACATAGATAAGATAAAGGAAGCTGTAGAGTGCCATGCATTTTAAGTATTTCTTTGATTTTTTTTTTTTTTTTTTTTTTTTTTTTTTTTGTTACCTTATATTTTTGTTTAGTTTTTATTTAGAAATATTCTCTAATCTTTTTGACTCCCAATTGGCTGAGTTTAGAATACACTGACTGTATCCCCTACAGAAAAGTAAAATTGCTATGTGTATGTTGACATCATTTTCAATATCATCATCATGTCACGCCACCCGCGCAAATCTCCCTGACCCTCTCCCGCCACTGTTCTCTATCCTACCATTGCTTCCGGTAGGTCTTCAAGGCTACATCCTGTATCGGCACAGAGTTATTGTATGTAGGTTCTAGCTGGTTATCCTGCTTTTGCATGTCCATGTGAAGGGGTTCACAGGAGTATGTCACTTATGAGTTCGTCCCTACTACTCCAGCTGTGTCCCACATATCTGGTTCATCTAACTTGGATAGTTTTCGTGATGGGTGGTAAGTGGCCGTACAGCTGCTGCTTTATGGGAAGATACCTCCAGGACTTGTTCAATATTGCTTGCAGATTCTTGTGTAATTACCGTTAAGCCTTTTCTCCATACATTTATTTAGCGTCTTTGTAGTGCATCCATACAGAGTATTGATATGACCGCTGCATGGAAAAAACTGCGTTTCATTTTATCGGTCAGGTCTGACTTCTATATGACTGATAGGCTATCGATAGCTATCCATGCCTTTGCTATTCGCGTGTTGATATCAGTCTCAATTGATGAGACACTGCTTCCTAGGTAGGTGACCTTGTCTATTAGTTTCAGAGAACTACTGTTTAATGTGGAGATGTCACCTCTTTGATTAAAGCACATGTATTCTGTCTTGTGTGCATTGACATGGAGGCCTATGCCAGCAGCTGCTCATTCCAGACTATGTAGCAGGGTTTTGGCTTGGGTGGGTGTATTTGCTAGAAGTGCTATATCATCAGTGTAGTCCACATCCGTAATTGTTTGTGCGGGGTATCTTCTGCTTCTTTCCTTTGTTTGCTTGAAACTGTTGTCTTTCATTTTATCAATAGACATTCTAAGCACATAGTCTAGACAGTTGATAAAGAGGTATGGGGCTTATGTGTCTCCTCGCAGCACACCTGCTACAATGTCAAAGTAGTCTGTGTCTCCATCTGGGAAGTGGACTTTTACTTTCGTGTTTCTATATAGCATCATTATGGCTGTAACGGTTTCTTTGGGTAGGCCGTAGGCGAGTAGTATTTGCTCCATCTTTCCTCTGTGTATGGAGTCAAAGGCCTTAGTGAAATCGACAAATGATATTGTTGCCTCTAAGATTTTCCATGTACACCTTCAAGAATTTGACAAATAGACAAAATTTGTGACGTCATGGATCTATTTCTCTGAAAGCCATTTTGGTTCTTCCTAAGTATGTTCTCAATTTTGGGTTCTCTGCAGTTGTGTAGTAGAGCATTGTATATCTTGGCCACTATGGATGTAAGGTTTATACCTCAGTAGTTCTTACTTTCAATATAGATGAGACAAAAGTTTGGGATTTTTTACTCTCAAGTTCACTTGACTTGGAGATAGTACCTGTTGGGGTCTCGTCTATGAATCAAGTAGAATTATTTAAAAATTATTAGTATTAGATAGGAATACTTGATGCAATATAACTGTAAATTATTTGTTTTTTGTATGAATTATTATTATTAGATAACATTTGAAACCATTCAACTGTATGCAAATTATTTGTATTAGATAGAAATACTTAATATCTTATAATTGTTTGTAAGACCCCACCCCAAGAAAGGGTGTCATAGGTATGATACTAAATTACATATAATAGTAAAGCTCCAGTTCTGGAGCTCTAGTAAGTATGCAGGAGGTGCCCGTGGTGTAATGGTTATCGTCGTAGGAAATGGACACGGCGACATGAGTTCAAATCCTGGACGAAACTGATTGCATTTTACATAGCACTAGTACCCTTGGGAAAGGTATGAATCCAATTATTCTTCCTCCAGCTATGGGTAAATAGTAGGGCAGATTATGTTCTTCAGCCTTGGTGAGACAACTAGTCTAGGAGAAGGAAAACTCTGAATTCAAACCTGTTAAACTCTGCTTAAAAACTGACCTTGTGTCATATTCTGCCCGGGCAGAGAGGTTGGGTAAATAGGAGTAAGTGTGCAGTACCTTTCATTGCTATTACTCCCAGGTCCCCTCTGACCCAGTGTGGTTGTATTTGTTAGGATCCTCTCTAGGAGTCAAATAGATCTATTTAAACATTATTCCTATTCAATTGGAATGTGTGCAAAAAGAAAATGAAAGAATTAGGAGAAAAAAAAAAGATATGAACATATGATAAACACAATTCTCTAAGCATAAAATAACCCTAAATGAGTTGACATGCTGTTAAATCAATCCATCTGATCATTTTTAGGATTATTTTTGAGGTCATTAGAATAATATGATAATTTAAATTTTTAATTGGTTTTGCTATAATTTTTTTTAAGTAACTTAACTTTTTAAAAGCATGACTTAATATTTTGGTTTTTAAATAGATTGAAAATTGGAGAACAGGTTTAAATTTGAAAGGTTTTGGTCATATTGTACTTTAGACATCAATGAGTTTTTAATGTACTCTAAATATGGTGGTGATTTGTTTTTTTTTGTTGCCAAATAGGTCAATCAATAAAAATCTATCAATAAAGCATTTCTGACCCATGATTAGAATATTATTCTGCACTCTTGTGACCTACCTTACATATAACCACAAATATTTTTTTCTTTTTCAATAAAATATGATTTTTAGTTGAAAAATGTTTTTAGAAAAAAGGCAGAAATAATATTCCCAAAAGTGAATATACTAAGTCAAAAGGAGTATGTCTTAGTTGCATTCACAAAGAAAATAATGTTTGATATTTCATAGCCCAGATAGCTATAAATATACTAAAAGAAATCATAGATATTGTTGGAAAAGATATTTAAAAATACTTTAATCTTAAATTTTGGGGCAAAAATACATTTCTAAAATTTTGTTTCTATCATTTTTGTTGCAAACTCATAGTGTTTTGCTGTTAACAATTTATTAAAAAATTAATGGAAAAATTGGTGCATGCAATTTTAGTGAAATTGTGGTGCAATCTTTAAAATGGCTTTTGAGCTCAAGTATATGCTAATTTAAGACAAAATACCCTAATTTTTGCTAGAAATGTTCTGATTTTTTTTCAACTGAAAGTTTAAGTAATATATTTTTGACAATTTCAGTGAAAGTTTACTTTTTATAACTAGATTTTAAGGTAACATTCCTAAAAAATGCACAAATACTTTTTGTATATCTGGAAATATGAAAACATCAAGGTAGAACATACTACTTGTGTGTGTACGTGTATATATTCTAAAATAAGGATCTACATTCTATCACTTTAAGATGATTGCATTCAGTTTTGTCTTGGCTATTTGGAAAACATCCATGATTAAAATTTTCTTTTAATTGCTAATATTTTCTCACTAAATATAAAGTATAAATATCAAGTACATGACGTATAATTTCACTGTTAGAAGCAAAAATCAAGTCAAACTGTGTGCATTCATTTCATTTAGTTTGATACTACCATGTGCTATAAATATTCCTCCAAAGTTTAGTTGTAGAGGTAATAAATAAATAGAGGTAATTGTTTTTTAAATTTTTTGTGCTTTTACTTGTGTCAAAAGTCTAGATAATAAATCCTTTAAAATGTGGCTATTTAGAGGTCATAAATGGATTCCTGGTGAGATTTTAGCCTGTAAACATGTGCTCATTATATGATTTTTGACAAGTTTTCAATGTTCAATCCAAACATCCATGAAATGGCCAATTTAGCCACCCACTGAGTGCAGTATAATATGAAGTATATTATGATCTGTAAATCCTCAAAACTTCCTACTTTGATTTCTACTTGTGTACACTTGCAATATTACTTTCTTAAATCATCTTTGACCTATTAAAAAGCCAATATATTCTTTATGAATTCTTTTACTTTGATTTATTAAGTTCTTAGAAACTGTTCTAATCATGTATTAATATCAATTAACTTGTTTTTTTTTTCTAATTTGGGATTATAATGATCAACATTCCTGTATTTTCTTTCTACATATTAAAAATATGATTTAAGCTGACTGAAAGAAAGATTATATATTGGCAAGGAATTCTGCTAATGTCAGGATTTCACTAGGAATGTTTGTGCTTCTATAGTCCTCTTATTTTATCATTAACTGCTTTTTAACTCTCAAAAGCTCTGAATTATAATTGACATTAACTCTCACTGTGCTGATTAAATTTTTGACCATACACATACTGAATTTATTAAAATCAGTTGAAACTGACATTTCTTGAATTATGTATATAAATAAGTAAAACTTGTTTTTTGATCTCAGTTCACTATTTATTGTATTCAGATATACCTTGGCTCACATACAATCACAAATATGTTCATGTCATTGCACAAATAGTCATTTAACTCAACATCATTATGGAACTGTTTTCAGGATCAAATCTTTCAAATTCACCATCATAACCCCAAAGAATTACCAAAGTATCAATCTAAGAAATCACCTTCTGCCATCTTGTTTTGTTGTTGAAATTGAAGTTTTGCTCTCATTCTAAATTTAGAAATATACCTCACCAACTGGTGATGTAATGCTGATCGTAAGCAAATCAGTCTTCACAACTTTTTCTGTTAGTATGCATATTTTATTTTTACTGGCTATGTCATTTCTCAATATGAAATGTGGAGAATTCTTGAAAGTATCCCACTATCAAAAATTAGTTAACTTGGTTCCCATGTCTCAAGTGCACATGTAAGGGTTAATAATGATCTTACCCCACAACTTTTTTTTTTTTTTTTTTTTTTTTACAAAATAGTAAAGCTCCTGGTAAAATAGTTTAAAACTCTATTTATCTTAAACTATTACTAAAATGTGCAAGAAGGCAATTTTAAATATTCTTTGAAAAATATATCAATACAGTGTAAATATGATCCAAGATATATTTGTTTTTAGGTGAAGCATAAATACTGTTGTTATTTTAGGGTCTCTGTTAATGAGTTAGGTGTAATATTGTCGACAATAGATAAAGAGATTAGTGGCAAAAGAAAGGCTGAAAATATATTGGTTGAGATCTGTTTAATAAAAATGGAATGATGAAACATTTCTGAGAACTTGTTTATTTTGTATTAAGATTTATTTATGTGACAATATGCCCGATACGGCTGGTCCCCACTATCTCAACTTCTTAAATCAGCTCATGGCCATTTGATAGTCTAGTGGTTTCTCTCATCTCCAGCCAGGGGCATTTCACATGTTTTACAAATATTCAACAGATATAACATATAATTGAGAGTAGAAGAAAGAAGAACAAGCAAGTACAGACTTGTGTCAGCCCTAAGCGTAAGAAGGGAGGAGTTTTTGGCACTTTTCTGGCATTTCTGTGAATCTGTTGCTATCACGAGCATGTATCCAAGTGGAATTCCCACACAGCTACCAGGAACGCTGACTCATCCTCTCACACTGGCTGATCTGGCCTCTGGGTCCACAGGTCCCAACTCATCCTTCAGCAGCTGCCTGTCTCTGACAATCGCCTTTCCCTGACTGTTGTTAACTCCTATCTGATCACTGCTCTGGAACCTTGCCTTTCCTCGTCTTCTTCCAGTCTCATAGGAAATCTCATGCATAAGCCCTTTGTGTGGTTTTCACACCAAAACAGACAAAGGAATCCTCTGACTGGTGTGCACCCACAGAACGAATGCCCACTATTGTGCCACATTTATGTTTACTGAGCTAAAAGTTCTTGAATACAGACTATTCCATACAAGATTACTATATAAGATGTATTTTTGCTAAGTATGAAAACTTATTGATATAATTATGTAGAAAATATCCAAAATATACATTCATTAGAATATTTATTAGATGTTAATTCATTTATAATTTGCTCTTTAATTCTTTGAAATCTTTAGCCTTTTGACTCTCAGATATTCTCTACTTGAGCTGACAAATTAACAAAACAAAAACTGTGAAAACTTCATTTGAACTTTGATCCAGTGTTCTTTTCATTTAAGGCTATCTTCCTATTCCATTAAAAGAAAGGCTGTGAATAGTAGCTATATCAAACATTTTTTTAGTGTAACTGTCATGATTCCCCTGAATTTGAAATATTAGGATTATGATATATAGTAAAGTAGTGCTCAGCCCAAATTATCAAAGCTTATGTGTTCAATTAAATAATTTGGAATCTTATATTTTGTTTATTTGATTTTCTTCTTTTATGGGAAAAAATCCTTCCTTTCTTCATCCTGCTTCTCTTTTTAACTTCATTTTTCTCCTCTCTTTTTCATCATTACAAACAGACTTATAGCTTAAATTTATTCCTCCTCTACTTTTTTCATTATGATTCTCCTCTTCCCACTTATTTTTCCTCCTTACAAAAACTCTTTTTCCTCTTATATTCCATCCCCTCTTCTTTTTTTTAATCCTAAATCGTTTCTGACTTTCTCTTTTCCCTTTCTTCCCTTCTTTTCCTTCTTTCTTTTTTATTCTTCTTTCCCTTTTGTTCTTTTCTTTTTGTCTTAATCCTTATCTTTTTTTTTTCACTTCTTTTCCTTTTCTCTTTTTTGTTTCTTACTTCTTCCTCTTACTTTTTTCCTCTTCCTCCACCGTCTTCTTTTTCTTTAGAATTAAAAATCTTTTTAACAATCAGTTTCTTTCTCTTCAGTTAAAGACTTTCAGCTTAAAGCAACTGGATTTGAATATTTTTTCAGAGTAGTCATAAGTTTTAGTCCCATTTTTCTCTTTGTAAATTGGCTACATTTCTATCCTCTTAGAGACTAATGATTAAAGAAAGTGAGAAAATATTTTGACACAAAAAAAGCCAATCAAATTTGTGTAATGTCTCATTTATAAAACAGTCATTTGATATTAGATTTATTCTTACTTAAATGGATCTTAAACAATGAAATTCATGATAGCCTTGTACTTAAAATGCTTAAAATTAGAAATATAACTTGAAAAGCAATTTTACAAAGAAATTACAATTGATGAAAAGAAAAAAAAAACTATTTGTTCATAAATTCTTTCATTAAAACCAGTCATTTAAGACTTGGTATTGTTTCATGAAAATGTTAATTTAAACAAAAAATAAATAAAAAGAATGCAAGCTTTTGTGTTTTGACAAGAAAATGGGTCAGAATTTTCCCACTGAAAAAACAAAATATTTGTTTTTAAAGCCCAAGAATTTCATTACCTAAAAATGGCTTTTGTCAGCAGAGGTCAATTGTTCTGTACATTTGTATTTATTTTATTAAACTAGAATTGGATATGAATCATCATATTTGCAGCTATTTTCAAGATTGCATAAATATTAAAATTTGAAAAAAATGTAATCAAAGTAGATAATAAAAGATGTTTACTAAAATGAAATTCTTTTAAGCAAAAATTCTCTATTAGCTGAAATCATCAAAGATATAATCTGACAATATTTATATTATAGTTTTTTTTTTAAATTTTTTTTTTAATTCAGCAATTGACATTTCAGTATAGAATTTATAAAGTAAATAATACTGACAATGCTACAATCATGTTTCAACATTCTATTGTCATCATAGAAAAATAAGCTACAGTGTTGAATCATGGAGAAAACAAAGAAAATGTTTTAATTAAATGTTTAAAATCTGGTGCCTGTTGTTTATTCAAATGGTTCATCAATGAATGTAGGCTGATAGTGATAATGTTTTTAACCATTTTGCAAGTAGATAAAATGTAGGTCTGCCTGTGTACCATTGGCTACAAAAGTGTCACTGCTTGTAAAGAGGTTAAACATCCTGAGACGGAGGGATATTTTATTTAAGTTTTTATATATGAATCTATTAATTTTTTTCTTTATAAGTAGGAACTAAATAACTTTGTCTTAAGAATAAGATTTAAAAAAAAAATTTTTTTTATTAACTATTTATAGGTATGTTCTAAAACATGCACCTTCTAAGGTATCATTTTTTAAAAAAGAATTCTCTCAAAAATCAGCAAATTATCAGATTTTTGTAATATTTTCAGTATTTCAAGCAAAAAAAATGAGGTTTCCTTTAATACATTTCCTTTTTTTTTTGTGCCCTGGGTTCCCTTAATGAAGGTGCAGGTGAATGATTTTTACCTGGTTTAAAGACAATTCTATGGAGAATTAGATTTTGTTTATATTTTTCATAACAGTTGATTTATTTTGCTTGTACAGAGGCTTTATTTTTTAAGTTAAAGGGGGTGGGGAACATGGTAAAATAAGGTACAATATTGCTTTTCTAGGAATTTTTTTGTTACTTTATTCATTATTGTAGTTTAATCTTAGAATGTGGTCACTAAAAAAAAGAAAAATCTGGTTAAACTTTTTTCTTTTTGAGGTTAAAAATTTATATCTTTTCTGAATATTTACTAACATTAAAAAAAGAAAAAAATATTGTAGAGAAAAGGGGACATGGCTTGTCATTAATAAATTCTAACATTGTTGATAAAAAGTTTTTTGTTCATACATGTGGAAACCTATATATATATATATGTGTGTGTGTGTTTGGTTTTTATATATCTATCTTTATATATATGATTTTTTTTTATATAGATACATGGGAATTGGTTTATCCACACAGGGGGTTAACATGAACAGATTACCAGGTAAGATCTAGTTTTATGTTTTTTTTAACTTTGTAAAATTTTAAAGATTTGTTATTGTTTAAGTTAATTATCACAGAATAAGTTTTCTTTTTCTTTCTTGAGAGAGGATTTATTACTATTAGGGTTAGTCAAAAGTTTTACAATATTTTTGGTAATGTGAGGCACAATTCAGTAGCTCCAGATACATTTATTAATGTTATGATAATGACAAACCACTCTAGAATATAAGATGCCAAGATTGCTTGATACTCTGAGAGCTACATATCAGATCTGGCTCTATGGCTTGAAGCAAAGCCTTGGAATCCAGTTTTAGGCCTGCCTGACCTTGCTTGATTACTGAAGTTTTTGCGACTGAAGCAACATTTCTAAAACCATTTGATTACTGTACAATTGTTATATTGTTAAGGAATGATTTTTTTTATATTAATCATTTTTCATCTTTGAACTATTTGGGTTAAGAGTTCAGGTGCATAGTCATTGGGTGCAGTTTTACGCTTGCGTGCAAAAGATATGACAATCACCATTGTCATAATAAACCCCCAGACAGAAAATGGGGCTGGAGTGTAGATGATGTCATGCCTGGAAGTGATAGTCCTGAGAATTTGAGGATTTTGAAAAAGAGGCAGTTGAGATTGGACCATGGAGGCATAGAGTTGAATTTTCTACCATTTTTCAGGTCTCAACTAGCGGAGATGAATTGAGATCTTAAACATCACAAGATGTGCCGTGCGTGAGGTCAGCATAGTAAGAATTGTCTTTCTCCTTGTGTCACTATGAACTGAAGTCAGAAATTAATAAACCGTTCATATCTGAAACAACAGAGTCTGCTTGTGTTTTGTATTTGTGTATGTACAGTATTACGGTTGTGATTGATATTATGGTTATAGTATACAACTCAATAATCAACTGCACCTTCACCTTTCACACAACAAATGTTTTTAGGTTCTTCTGTGGCTTTATGGCCCAGTTCAAACTCAAAGCATAAGTTCCCAAATTAGACTTCTTTGCATGTTCATCTGTGCAGCTTTCAAATCACTTGGATTGAAGCAATGCACAACTTGTCAGCGCACCAACTACCATAATACTACCAATCACTACAGGTACTTTTCATAGCTTGGACTGCTTCAGTCATGTACTAAAATATTGTAAAACTTTTGATTCATCCTAGTATTACTCAGATGAAATTGTTTATTCAACCTTCTCTTTCTGTTTATTTTGAGAACAGGTAAAGACCATTGACTAAATCCTAAATGTTATCATTAAATGATGAAGTTACCAAATCTAAAATTTCCAAATTTAAACCAATTTAATATCTCATCATGGTTTGTTGACAGCACAAATTACTAGGTTTTCTCTTGCCATCAAACCCTATTAGTCATCGCTCTTGATAAGTCCTTCAGATGGCATCTTGCGTCCATACAGAACTGATTAATCTAAGTTTTTGCTGGCCAGCCAAAATGAGTGTGTCCATGCATAGGTATCCATAGGAGAATGTCACTTATGTGTTTATCCTGCTGTGCTCAGCATTTCTTACTCATCTTACTTGGATACTTTGTGATGGGATGTAAGTGGCTATAAAATTTCTACATTGTCAGTGCTGCTTCCATAATTTGTCTAAAACATCATGTAGTGTCTTTTTCTATTTCCCATCTAGGTTTTTCTCCAAGTGTTTCAATTTTACTGTTGTACTGACATGGCTACAGCTTGGAAGAATTCCTGTTTTTTTTTTTTTTTTTTTTTTTTTTATTTATTTATTAGTGATCAAATTTACATATGTTCCTTAACCTGTCAATAGCAGTCTATGCTTTACCTGTGCATACAGTGACATTGCTTTTAGTAGAGGTGATATTGCTACCGAGGTATATGAACTGGTCAACTATTTTTAGAGGTTTGCCATTTAAAGAGATGGCGCCATTTTGAATAAAACATGATTTATTTCATCTGAATTCATGTACAGGCCAATGCTTCTTGCTGCCTTTGTCAGGTTAATCAGCAGAGATTTGGCTTGAGCATTTGTATTTGCAAGAAGCGCTTGATTATCTGCATAGTTTGCAGCAGTAGTAGTTTCAGCACAATATCATCTGCTTCTTGCTCTTTTTAGAATGAAACCATTTTCTTTCATTAGATCTGCTGATGTTCATTGTATTTTATCTAAGCAGGTTATGAATAGAAATAGTGCTAAGATCAAAACCAAAAGCTGCCATTTTAAAAATAAAACTGTAAAATTGCTTTAAGAACTATTGATACTTTCTATGAATGTTTTGTGATTTGTTTCAGATTAATAATAATGTCTAAACAGAAATATTTGCAAAATTAACATTGTAAACTTATCATGCACATATCATAATAGTTAATTAGGCTTGTGTGTTGGGTATGTGATAGTACCTGTTAGGGTCCCATTTCTAGGTTAAATGTTTAATGATTTGAACTTGATGTGTGTGTGTGTGTGTGTGTGTGTGTGTGTACCCCCTACTTCTTGAGAAATGATTACACAAAAAATGGAAATATGAACATATAATGAATGCAATTCCCTGACCCCTAGCCATAAAATAACAGTAGCTGGTTTGACATGCCATCAAAATCAATCAAACTTGATAAAAATAAATCAAACTGAATAGGAAATATGTTTATGGTAAATTTTGTTTATCAAGTCACTCTTATATAACAGCCAATTGACTCTTCTTGCATGACTAACAGTAACTCAAATTACTTGGGATATTTGAGAAACCATAGGCATAAATATTGAGAAGTGGCCGATGACAAAAGCAACTATGATGAAAGAAAATACTCGTTCAAATAATGATAAGGGTTGACTAAATAAAAATACATGATACTTACCAATACAACAAATGTAATACAATCAATGATACCAAGAGATTGATGAAAAGAATAAAAGAAGAGTTTAAAAGGTTAGGCATGTTTTTCCATCAATCAATGGTTTCTTGTAGCTCAGATGGTTAAGAGCAGCTAGTGTGTTCTACCAAGCTTTCCTGAGGCCAAAGTGATTCTAGTTTGAATTTCACTGAAAGCTTATGTTATTCCTGTTCAGTTTCTTTGTCATAGATGACAGCCCAAGTAAATTATGATTAAAAGCAAATAAAAATTAAGATGAAAAAAAAAAAAATACCTGTAAAAGTTAATTAGAATGGACTTGTTTGGTGCAGTGAAGACCTTTATTATTTCATGGTTTGTATATAACAAAAGAACATTTCAAGTGAAAATCATTGGACCAATATAAATGGTGTTTAATTTTCATTATTGCTTTTGTTATATTCTCGTTATTTATCAACATCTTGAACAGTTTTTGGCAGGATTAGAATATGCTGATTATCCCCTGCAAAGGGGTTAGACTCTCCAAAAATAGGTATCCTAGGTATGACATTGGTGAGGCTTCAGTTCTGGAGCTCTGGAATGGGTGGAGTATACTTTGATTGCCATTACTCCCTGGTCCACTCTGATATGAAGTGGTAGTACCTATTAGGGTCTGACTTCTAGGTCAGATCAATCTGTTTCCTAATTTGTATTTGATAAGAATACTTGATACTATATAACTGTAAACTGTATTAAAATAGTTACTAGAAGCTATGATTGTTTTCTAAGGAATATTATCAGTTGCTTGAAATCATATAACTGTTTGCATGTACTATTAAATAGAAATAGTTACTTGAAACTATATAATTATGTATAAATTATTAGTATTAGATAGAACTACTTGAAATCATACAGCTGTGTGCAGATTATTTGTATTAGATAGGAATACTTGATATCATATGACCATGTGCAAAAAAAACTCTTAAAAGACTGCACAAAAAATGTGAGTATGAACATTCAATGAATGTGATTCCCTTACTTCTTGGCATAAAATAACCCTTGACAGGTTGATATGTTATTAAAATCAATCAATCTTGTACAGTCACAGTTAATCTCTGGCTGTCTTGATCTAAGGATGGAATATTAAAATATCACTTTTCTGGGTGTTTATTAAGGGCATTTCTACACTACGTTAGCAATAAAGTCTATGATAAATCATTTGATCAGATAAAATTGCCCAAGAAATTATCAGCAACTTAGTAAAGAAATTTTTTTTTTTGTTGAAGAAATTATATGCTTTTCTAATCTCTTAATAGAATTTAACTTATATATTTTTATAGTTTTAGTAGAAGTTAACAACCTTATGGAAATCTGGTTCAGTTTTCCTTCTCTTAGACTGGTTGCCATATAAAAGTTAAAGAGCCCAGTCAGCCCTACTATATACCTATATCTAGAGTGAGAATAGTCGGAGGCATACTTTTCTGAAGGGTTTTAGTGCTATGTGTAATGCAAACAGCCTCATCCTAGATTAGCCCATTCAACTAGGGCTGTAGAATACACCAACTGCATCCCTGCAAAGGGGTAAGACTCCCCCCTCACAATGAGTGTCCTGGATGTGATATTAAACAATCTGATGGTGAGGCTCCATTAATGCCAGATCTTTGGGGAATGTCATGCCAAAAACACAGATTTCCTTGAATCTCTTTTGCCATAGTCTCTGCACAGAGCTGAAGAATATAAGTTTTTACTGGTTGGCCAACATTGGTGTGTCCACGTGCCAAGAAATCTATGCTATTGGCATGTTTTGATAATGATAGTCTTTGTTCAATCATCTACTTTTCACAGTGAAATGAACCTTATAAATAGTCACTCATCATTCCACTCTGTTGATGTATATAAAACATGAACAGACCTTTATTTTTTTAATTATTTTTTTTCTCTTTCTTAATACTCTTTGTTCTGTCTTCATCTTAAAACATAATTGAACTGTTCAGTCTTTTCTCTCACAGCTGTCATTTTTATGCAATCTATGGTTTCTCGGAAAGTGTTGATGATGATGATAAGTCTGTAAAATAACAATGAGTTGGAGAAATGTTTTTAATCTGCTTTATTGATTTGCTGCTTGGCTTATTGTGATTTCTCAGCATGTGAAATTTATTTTCATTAATAAATGCATATCTAAAAATGTGTTGCCCAATATTATAATAGGAGGAAAAAATCCTTCATTGATTTATATATGAGCCAAAATGCATTTGATATCATAGAGAATGAATGTGTTTTATGTATTAGTGAGGAAAAGACCTGTTTCTTTATATATTTTTCATTTGCATTTGTTTAGGTTACTTTTTAAGTTTTGTAAAGCATATTCATACAGTGATTTTTGAGTGTTAAACTTTCTTGAAGACTGCCATTGGCAGCCATTAAACTCAATCTCTAGCTACATCCTATTTCTAAAATAGACTGTGAACTCAATTGTTGTCCATGATGATACTGATTCTTCTCTTTAGGAAAGAATGAAAGATTCTAATTAGCATTTCATAGCTATTGTGACGCGAAAAATTTAATTTTATCCCAGAACGGGACTTTATTTTCGCACGTGTGAAGACGGGGCAGGTTGGCACTTGATCCCTTGTAGAATAAGTCCTCGTTCAGAGTTTTTTTCTCAGGCATATAAGAACTGGCATATTATGTGGGGGATTAATTTAGGGCTAGACTGACCGCCGCTGGCAAGGGGTTCCAAATTTCACACTATACACACACCCACCAAGGCCACTAGTCTTTCTCCCCTAGACAATGGAAGATATGGACCTCTAGGTTGAGACGTAATAATATTAATTATAGTAGTCGGCAATTCCGGTTTCCCGTGTGATATTTTAAAGGAATTAATAGGACAATTTTAAGCAAGATAACATAAGGCGAATAGAAGCTGGAAAAGAAATATGACATAACAAACTCGTAGAAGACACTGCAAATAACAACTTCAGGCACGTGGGAACATTAAAATATATCAATCTTTTACTACACATAGATATACACCTTCAAAGTGTCAAAATATATAATAAATGAACAGTCCATGAACATAAATGTCTTTCTTCTTGTCTTTCGTTTTTCTTCAAATTGAGAGAGAGAGAGAGGGTATATAAAATTGGGTATAAGGAGAAATGGTCTCAAAGTTTACTTATCTTTTTTCTTTGATGGAGTTCCTGTGGAGAATATTTCCTCTTTTACGGGCTAATAGACTTTATGCTATTTTTAATACTGGCTTGAAGAACTTGGCTCCTTCGTGTCCGAGATATTTTTTTGTCTTCTTCTACCCGGAGTACTGGCTTTGGTTCCGTCTGCCACGAACCCTGTCCAACAACTGCCTTTTTTTATTATCTATTTCCGCTGACGGGAAGGAGTTCCCACTTCCGTTTTGGGGTCTCAGCCAATCATTTGGTTTCTCTCTTCTTCCTTCCCGTGTCAGGCGACCCGAGGGAGGTCACCAAGTACAAACATCTGTTCTTAATGGTCATTCTCTGATGGCTTGCTACTGTTAATTCAAATAGGAAGATAGTAGAAATCATATTTCTATCTTCTCAATGGGACACCACGTGACACTATCTCCTTATTTGGATGATTAAAAAAGAGATGTTCAATGCTGTTCCTACAAAATTATTCAATTACAAGTTGGACTGGAAAATCCTTTATTCATTGAGAGCATTTTGAGTGTATTGTTCTAATAAACATTGTGCTGTTTATGATTTTTGTTCAGTTACAGTTTTATATAAATTTAATGAGAATTTAATATATATATACCTAGAGAATTAATTGTAAATAGTGGAAAAGTAAGTTGTTGGCGACTGTAGTCGAGAGCAACCATAAGGCTCCCTTTTCAATAGTTACTACACCGAGGTGTAGGGGAGGGTGCTACTCCTTTTCCTGGATTTCTCCACTTTACCCTTGATACATACCTTATATTGCTGAGTGTTAAGGTGGTATCAAGTACCATTTTTAAAGTCTTTGGTATGACATGACCTGGGATTGAACCCAGGTCTCCTGGACCATTGGTGAACACTCTACCCACTTGTTCAATGAGCTGGGAAAATAGTGGGAAAGTATTCTATGATTAGCTTTTAATAGTTGTCTCCTATGCAAAATTATGATTGGAATGAGTGTGTATGTAGACCTTAAAGTATTAAGTTGCAAATTCTATTGGAAATTCTCTTAGAGCACAACCAACACTGCTTATCTCCTGATTGCTTCCCCGAATAGATGAGGCTCCTTGCTTCCAAAAAAGAATCCTCACAATTTTAGCATGGACCTTGCAAAATTAAAGTACTTAAAAAAAAAAAAAAAAAAAAAAATGATGATACCCTTGTCTACTGATCTGACTGTCAAAGACTTAACTTTATAATGGACATTAAAAAACTAACCCTTTCATCCCCATCAAGAAATCCTTTCAGTTTTATCATCTATTAAGACCTGCTGACCACCTTAACTTGTTTAGCTATCCTTTTTATATTGATACATACATATGTCTATACTACCTATGCTCACACATACTCGTACAGATATACTCATTCTCACATGAATACATATATGCACATACATGCATATGCATTATTGAACCTATGTGCAGTCAGGAGTAGAACAATTTATAGTGTCTTTAAAGCTGGTTTGAATTCAGTTTTTTTTCTAGATTGGTTGGATAACCAAGGCTAAAGTACCCAATCTGCCCTGCAATTTACCCATAGCTCGGGGAAAACAGATGGATTCATGCTTTTCTCAAGAATATTAGCACAAAGTGAAATGCAAACAGCCTTGTCTAGACTTTGAACTCTGCTAACCAATTCCATTTCTTACAATAATAACTATTACACTAAGCCCTTTCTTTTCTAATTACAGGTACATTTATAAGAATTGGCCATCACCAATTTGTAGTTGATAATCTTCCTACTTCTCTGGGACTATTCAACTCTACTTTTACTAATTTCAAACCACAAATATATAATTTTGTTGCCCAAAATACACTCACTAAAATCCAAAATGTTTCAATTGGAAAATTTGATATTCACTAACTAAAACAGTTATTTTATCAAGAATGACACACCCTGGGCGGGTGACTGAAACTGATACAAAAAATAGAACAAAAAATGTGACATGTACTCAAATACAAATATGAACACATGTTGCTGAGTGATATCAGTTATTGATAGGATGGCTGTATCTGGGATGAAATCCCTTCTCACAAAATACTGTTTATGCCTTTTACAATTGTCTTAACGCTGTTCATTTGGTCTTATTCAATATACCCTTCCTATACTGAATTGCTTGTCTTCTCCAAATAAATACTTTGATGTAAATAGGAAAAAAAGAGTACTATTCTCTCTCACTTACTCACTCACACACACACACACACACACACACACACACACAATGTAACCCCATTTCCAATCAGCAGGCTGGGGATAAACCAATGAGAATCACCTCTTTGCATGAAGGTATAATGTCCAACTGCTAGAAGATCTACTACAGGACTGTCAAGATTGCTACTCTACAAGTATCAATCCTGTATCTCAACCTACCCTAATGCTCTAACAAACTTAGCTATCCTCTTTTGCAGCAACTACATTGAACTCACTATTCAAACTATCTGATCTCCTGGTAATATAGGAAAGACCTTAGTTTATTCTTTAATGCTTAGTTTTCTCATCAAGACAGCATACCATATTGAAAACAACACAGGTATGCCCTGTCGGTGGGGCTTAGAATGTGCTGACTGTATCCCCCTGCAGAGAAGTAACCCCCCCCCCACAAGAAGTGTCCTGGGTATCACACTAAACTGCATCTGATGGTGGGGTGGAATATCCTTTCATTACCATTACTTAGTAACCCAGAGTGCCAGTATTTGTTTGAGTCCCATCTATGGATCAAACAATTCTGTTGAAAAATTAATTAGTATTGGATAAGAATATATGAAATTATTTGTATTATGAATAGTTACTTGAATATATAATTGTTTAATAAAGATTATCGATAGTTACTTGAAATCATAGAACTATCAGCAAATGAATTATTATTAAATAGAAATAGTTACTTGAAACCATGTAAACCAATTCTCTAACCTTGAGACATAACCTAACCTTAGGCAGGTTGTGACGTACCATTTAAATTAATTCATTGAAACCTTATAATTGTGTATTAGATAGGAGTGGGTACTTGAAAACGTAGGTGTTCCAATTATTTGTACTAGCAATACTTGATATCATATAACAGTATACAAAAACTCTTTAGTAACAACTATACAATAAATGTAAATATAACTGTACAATGTACACTATTCTCTAACCCTTAAGCATAAAATAACCCTAGATAGGTTGAAATGCTGTTAAAATCAAATAAAGACTTTTGTTTGTTTATTATTCAGGATAGCTACAAAATTGACTGACAACATTTAGAATTTAATGTTTAATGATATTTTCTGAATCAAAAAATGTTCATATATATATATATATATATATATATATATATATATATATATATATAAAGTGCCCCCAGTATCAGTTGTTTAATTCTGAATATTTCGAAACCTATCAAATTTTGAGTTGCCCCAGTTGGCTGGAGCTGTAGAATGTGCTGACTGCATCTCTGCAAAGGGGTAAGACACCTCCCCCAAGTGTCCTGGATATGACACTAAACAATCTGATGGTGAAGTTCCAGTAATGCTAGAGCTTTGGGGAATGCGGAGCACCCCTTCATTGCCATTGCTCCCAGGTCCACTCTGGCCCTGAGTGGTAACACCTGATAGGGTCCTATCTATAGGTCAAATAGAGCTAAACTGCGTACTTGTGCTAAACTGAATTGCTTGAAATAAAATTGTTTCTCTATGCTAAACTGAATTGTTTGAATTAGAACTGTTTATTTGTATTAAAATGGATTTGGCATTAAATAACCTACAAAGGTTGATATGCCATAAAACCCAAACAAACAAACAAATTTAAGATACCTGCCCTGTCAGCTGGAGCTGTATAATATGCTGACTGTACCTCAACAGAGGGTATAAGACCTCTCTAATGAGGCTACATATTAGGATGTGATCCTAGTGGCTGAGCTATCCATGATATGGCAGTCAAAGTAGTTGCATAACCTGCAATTCCCATTTTGGCCCTACCTGGGCTAGATGGTTTGTCGTTGAGACCCAATCTGATCGATCAGCTGGTCATGTCAAACCTTAGCACCTGTATGATTGTCCCAAACGTATTCTTCAAATTGCTCTTGTTGCAAACAAACACCCAACCCTTTTTATCTTAAGGGTGCTACAAGTTAGGGACTGTGGGTCAGTTGTATCAAGAAAGAAAATAAAACTTTGAGTGTCCTGGGTATGACACTAAACTGCATTTAATGACAAGGCTCCAGTTCTGGAGTTTGGGTAATATGGAGTACCCCATTATTACCACTACTCTCAGGTCCACTCTGAACCGGAGTGATAATACCTGTGTTAGGGTCTTGTCTATGGGTCACATAGAACTGTTCAATCATATACTAAGGCTTATTATTATCATCAGTTATTTGAAACCATAAAGCTGTATGCAAATTGTCTGTATTAGATAGGAATACTTGATAAATAGAATTACTAATGTGAAATAGCAATACCTGGAACCAATCAAGTATTCAAACAAATCATTAATATTAGATATGATTATTAGTGTTAGATAGCAATACTTGAAAACATTTAACTGTATGCAAACAAATGAGCGGTAACTTCTTAAAAGCAATATTACCTACAAACAATTCACTTACAAACCATATATATATATATATACATATATATATATATATATATATATATATATATATATATATATGATTTGGTATTAAATGACCCACAAGGGTTAATGTGCCATAAAATACCATCAACCCAAACCAAATTTGAGATACATAATCTGTTTGAAGATTTATCTGATATAATCCACTTTAATATGCATTAAAAATTTAATCTTGAAATGAGGTAAACAAAAACCAGAAACCTGAAATGCAGGTCATTCAAACTAAGTAGCTAAAGAGACACCATCTTGTGCAACAAGGGTGATCAGAATAGAATTTAGTTCTGCTTGACGGGGATTTTCAGAGTTTAATAATGTTGAATAGCCTCTCTTCTTCTCCTGAAGTATTTTGTTTTTGCCATATTATTTGATGTAAGGCAGTGGAGGAGGAGGTTGAAGTTAAAAATATGCTTTAAAGGTCATCAATGCAGGCAGTCCTTTTTGCCCTGCTTTCTCTTAATACAAGTTTTCTTTCAACAATTTCCTCTGACCTTGCAGCATCTCAGTTTGCTGACAGAGTTGACAGTCAACTTGGTTTCATGTTTTCACATTTCTAAGAGTACTTTTATCATAAATGAAAATTGCCACCTTCTCCAGTTGAAATTTAGTTTTAAACATAACCTTTGACACAAGGATCCAATACTCTTAGGGCTATTTAGTGTTATTTTAACAACTGACCTGGATGATTGAAAGTTATAAAAATGTAACCAGTTAAACATGTATATTTATGAAGAGTGTGATTAAATATTTTTAATTGCTTGATTTTAATGGCATATCAACTCATCTAGAGTTATTTTATGTGTAGAGGTTTGGGAATCACATTCATTGTATGATTATTATTAAATAGAAATAATTACTTGAAATCATAATTGTATATTTGATAGGAATACTTGAAACCAAACAACTGTTTGCAAATTATTTGTATTAGATAAGAATACCTGATATATCAGTGTGAAAATCACTTAAACAATTACACAAAAAATGTAAATATAAGCATACAATGTATATAATTCCCTAACCTCTTGGCATAAAACAACCTTGATGGGTTGACATGCCATTAAAATTAATCAATTCTAACATAAGTTATCGTCATAGGAAATCTTAATACAAATAATTTGCGCACAGTTGTATGGTTTCAAGTAATTGTTTATATGTAATAAGTCATGGTTTCAAGTAACTCATAATAATCCTTTGTAAACAAATATAACTTCAAGTAACTATTCTCAATCCAAATAATTTCTAGTTTTATGGCATTAAGTTTTATTATTGAATACAAATATTTTTTAAACAGTTCTATTTAACTCCTAGATGGGACTGTAACAAGTACTATCACTCTGTATCAGAGTGGACCCAGGAATAATGGTGATGAAGGGGTACTCAACACTCTCCAGATCTTGACAACTTCACCATTGGATGCATTTTAGTGCCAAATCCAGGATATCCCTTTTTGGTGGATTCTTATGCCTCTGCAGGAGATAGTGTATTCTAAGCCCTGCAGATAGGACAGATACTTTTTGTGTTCATCAACATTTACTGGGTGCAGATGTTTTTTATCTGTTAAGGTTTTATAAACAATGATACTTATGAATTTCTTTAAGATAAAATCTGGGTATTGGGAGAACAGATTTTCTGATTTGAAGAATTCTTTAATATGAACAAGCTTATAATTAAGCTGAATGTATCACCTTTCTTATCAGTTTTTTTTATTAATTTATTTATCTATTTTTTAGTTGTCTATTAATTTTGGTGTTGACTTTATAGGCCAGCATTGAGTCAACATTGTCTTACGCATGAGTTGCATTTGCAATATGACAGATCTTTCACTGAATGTCTGCACTCAAAAGCTACTTCATATTTCTTTTGCCTTTTCTCATCTTTGATAGCTGGGGATTGACTTGAAAATACAGCACCAATTTCTTCTGCCTACCAGGCATTGACATTCATGTCAGTTGTTCTTCATATGACCCTTGAGTAACTTCTAACCACTATCTTCTTTTCTTCATGTAGCTTGCTATTAAAGACAGTTTTGATAAACAATAGTTGATTTTCATATGACAAAACCAAAGTAAGTGATTCTTGTTAGTCAAATCTCTTTGATTACGCTGACTATATCCCATATAGAGGGTTAAGGCTTCGCCTCCACAAAAAGAGATATCCTGGGTATGACACTAAACTGAATCTGATGATGGTGAGACTCCAGTTCTAGAGATCTTAGAAGGGTGGAGTCATTTCTTCATTCCCATCTGTAGGTCAAATAGATCTGTTGAAAAATTTGTATTTGATAGTACTGTATTTAAAAAAAAAGAAAAAAGAAAAAAAAAAGCCCTTACATAACTACACAATAATGTAAATCTGAATGCAGTTCTCTTACTTCTGGCATAAAATAATTCTTGATGAGTTGACATGCTATTAAAATGAATTAAATTTTACTGTAATATAAGTAAACAAACAAAAAATGTTATCTTTCATTTTACTCATGGATTCTGGGAAGAGATTTTTTTTTTTTTGGATGTTTGTATTTATATATAGTCATTATCTTTGTTTTAGTTCATTGAAGACCAAGGTTTGTTTAGTTAACTATAACACTGGTCAACAACGAATTTGTTGTCATCGTTTTTTTAGCTGATTTAGGAAGAATCTGATGTGTTGAATCCAAAAATCACATTGGTTTTGCTCAATCATGTCAAGTTTTTGAGCTATGGCTGCATTGTTTTTTTACATTTTTGTTCACATGTACGCATGTGTGGAGCATTTTAGAAGAAGTTGGTGGGGGTAAAATGCCATGTCAAATAATTGTTTTGATTGGAAATGATTATTTTAACCACAAGAAGTATTCAGGTCTGATAGTTCTGGGTGATTATGTCGAAAAGGGATCAGTTTGAAGTCATAAAACCTCAAAATCTTCCAAAAATTAGTGCTCGGCATTACATGAAGAAGGACTGGCCTTTACAGGAGGAATTGGTGCCTTGCAAAGAAAGGAACGTCATCAACGACCCTCCGGTAGACAGAGACAGAATACTCTTCCCACCGCTGCACATCAAGCTCGGCT
>CAUZXS010001693.1:0-50000 GCA_963585895.1 Sepioteuthis lessoniana | reverse complement strand
AATTACTTAAATTAGATGATAATGTATACGTGGTAAATTTTTGTTTGAAACACATTGAGGTATTTTAAGTTATAAATAATCCACTCTGCAAGTTATTGAGGAATGTTAAGATTTTTTTTATATTATCAATGTTTAAAAGTTGCTCTGGTCTTATGTAAAACCTATGACTTGGTGATTATTAATGCTTCTCTTACCCAGCTGTACATGTTATTTTGCCAGGTTTTGATGAATATTGCTGGGGATCAAAATGAGATGACTAAGTGGTTGAACAAATGATGCCACTCCCTTTATTAATGTTTCAAACTTCCAAGGGTTTCAAATTAGGAAGACCAGACATGATATTTTTGATTGTTTTCCAAAAGATCTTATTGTTCCAAAAATTGTAGCCCACTCCCCTCGGAGCTTGTTCCAAAATTTAAGCCCCTTATTTGTCCTCTCCTGGTCACTAACTGACCGACTTGTTGACCCTTTTAAAAATCCCCTACTCTCATGTGATCATTTCTTGAGAGTTTTCAAGGTTGACTCTTTGTTGCCAGTTACTAGGTTCACAAGACTGCTAATACATTGCATATAGAGTGCAGTAAAAATATTAGAAGTCATCAATGTCATTATTTCTATTATGTTCTTATTTAAAAAAATCTCTATCACTTGAAAATCATAGATTGTACCAAACAATTTGATGAGCATTTGCCATATTTCATTTAATCAGCTTTTATTTTTTCTCTTTAATGTTCTAATATAACTGCTATAGTTTCTGTCAAAAGGGTGCAACTGTTGTTAAGACGATATGAATAAATTAAGTTCAGATTTTCTGTTAAATTTTTTTTTTTTGTTAACTCTAGACTGTTTTGTAATATTTTCAACAAATGTTTTGATTTTTGTTTCCTAAATAATGGAATTTTCTTTTCATTTTTTGTCTTTTCTTTCTATTTTAGGCTGCTGAACGTAAATCTCGTCTTGATGATTCAAACAACCTGCATCGCTTCCTTGCTGATTTTCGAGACTTGATCTCTTGGATCCACGACATGCGTGCCATCATCTCTGCTGATGAACTTGCCAAAGATGTTGCTGGTGCTGAAGCTCTCCTTGAGAGCCATCATGAACACAAGGTATAAATACTTTATCATAATTTCTGTAGTAATCTGTGATATTTCTATTTATTGCTGTGTCTAAAATTTTTATATAAGGTGTGCTACATAGGAAAATTAATTCATTGATGAATATTAGCTTGATATTTTTTTTACCTAGCCATCTTGCTCATGAAATTGGTTAATGATTAGCTTATTAGAGAAAAATGGAAAAAAATCACTTCAGTTTCTGTCCTTGGGATTATTAGACAAAAATCAAATTCAAAAATCAATTGAATTTTTTTTTTTCCATATTTGAAAAGATACAGCAAATGAAATAGCTTTAAAAGCAAAAATGACTAAACATATTTTGCAGTTCATAAGTTTGTATTTTTTCCTGTATACATGATAAATGAAGGCTTCTGTTTGTTGGTTGTTAGAGGTACTATGATATTTTGCACTTTATCAACTTGAAATATTGCAATTAAAAAAGGAGGTTGGCTGCATGTAGACATATCATGTAGTGATATTTTGATAATGTCTTTGGTAATGAAAAATCAGTCTTTAGAAGGTTTTCTTTTCTGAATTTCTTTTCTTTTTTCTATCTTATTTCCTACAGGGTGAAATTGATGCTAGAGCTGACAGCTTTAAAGCTACCACTGAGGCTGGAACAAACTTAGTCTCATCAGAACATTATGCTGCCAATGATGTTAAAGAAAAAGTGAGTAACAAGATAATTTCTTTTATTGATGAAAACAATCTGATTTTTACTTATTCTTAACTAATAGTATCAGTTGATTATTTATTTTGCTTGAATGATAGTTGCTTAATCACTAAATTTTGATAAATCTAATCAACATTAAGGAAAAAAAATTGAAAATATTTATCTACTTATTAGCTCTTCACT
This sequence comes from Sepioteuthis lessoniana, assembly GCA_963585895.1. Taxonomy (NCBI): domain Eukaryota; kingdom Metazoa; phylum Mollusca; class Cephalopoda; order Myopsida; family Loliginidae; genus Sepioteuthis; species Sepioteuthis lessoniana. The sequence continues at coordinate 48,026 of CAUZXS010001693.1, read as the reverse complement.
TACTGCATTTTGTAGAATTACTACAGCTTCCTAAATTTTCTTCAGTATGTACATGGAGGTAACACTTTTTTAAATCTGAAATTGCAACAGTTTATTTTTTGTATTACTCTGTTTTTGTTACTGGGAGAAGTATTATATAGATATTTTCTTCCAGTTGAAATTAATGTTTTATATATATTTATAGTAACTCATACATCCATTGTAAAAAATTTTACTCTTTTGATCAGCATATTTTCATGGGATACATAGTTAATTTTCAACTCTGTTGTAACTGAATTGAGTGTACTTTGCTTGTATAAGATTCAAAATAAAGTTTTAATAATTACTAACTTTTAAAAGATTTAAATTTATTTCAGCTTCAAGAATTGGCAGTTGAGCGCAACAATCTCCTCGAGCTGTGGGAGGAACGTCGTATCATGTATGAACAGTGCATGGACCTTCAGTTGTTCTACAGAGATACAGAGCAGGCTGATACCTGGATGACTAAGCAGGAGGTAAACCTTCTCTTAACCTTTTTAGATTTTTGATTAATCTCACAAGATTGGAAATATGGTTCTCAAAGGCATAGATTTAAAATAAATTTTTGATTATCCTTTAAAGAATCAGAATTGATTTTCTACATATGTCCCTTAACCAATTCATTCATGGCAGCAATTATTCCTCCTGGTCTAAAATGGGTAAAGATTGGATTGATTGCACAATGACTAAGGCACACCTAAGGGAGAATGACATTGAAATCTAAAAAATTTGGTCCACTATCTACACAGCACCTTACATTAAACAGACCTTGTATTACATTTTGGTCTTGTGGGGATTCAAATATACTTTGCATTTCATTTCCTACTAAAATGGCTTATTTGCATGTCCTGTGTTGAATTATTTATCAGTCAAATTATTTAGCAATTCGTGACTTAATTTCACAAATTTTTTATTAAAATCCAGGAAATTATTTGTGAATGAACATGGAGTTATAATTATTCATATATTGTATATTATGAATTATGTATATATGAAATCTATTGAATAAAGAAATATATATGAGAATTATAGAATAAAGAAAATCCACTTGATTTCTTTGAACATTTTACTGTCACCTTTTATAATTGTTATAAGACTTGCTTCACAACAGAAAAGACTAGATTTCTTTTACCAACAGCTAGTTTATTTGTTTTGAGTTCATTGAATTATAAAATTCTATTTTTGTCAAATTCCTAACAGATCTTCCTTTAATCTATTGTCTATTTTTTTATTTCAATTCTTTTTTATTAAATAGCTATTTTAATTTTTATTTTTGTTGCAGGCTTTCCTTGCCAATGAAGATCTTGGAGACTCTCTTGACAGTGTAGAAGCTCTCATCAAGAAACATGATGATTTCGAAAAGTCTTTAGCTGCACAAGAAGAAAAGATTAAGGTATTTAACATTACAAATTCTGAATAAATATTTACTAAACTAGGCTTCAGCTTTATTGAATCTGTTATGATCATAGATATCTGACTTGGTCAAAATTGCTTCAAATGTCTAGATTGTAGAATATGAAATTGACTGCAAAATGTTTGCACCAATCTCAGGTTGTTTTATTAGCAAATATCAATACTTTATCTCGTAAGTACAGCAGTGAAGCACTTGTTTTATACTAAAAAAGAAAAGCTTGGATATTTAATTAAAAGAAAGAAATTGGTGTTAAAATGTGTGATAAAAAGATTTTTTAGGACAAAATTGGCTGGAATACTTTCCCTTTTCCTTCTGCACATCATTGGATGGGATTTGAGTCCCTCTCCTTTCCAATGGATATTCAAACATTTGCTTCTTCTTTGTGCTATTTATCTGGATTTTATTAGTCTAAGTCAAACTAAAGATAAAGTGTTTTTGTAAATTTGTATATAGATACAAGAGATTGTTTTTTAGAATAACTTTTCAGGAGTAACAAAACAAATTTGGATTTCACAGTTGCATTTATCATGACTGTTACTATTTATTTGATAGTTGCATTGGAGAACTTTACTTTTTACACATTTCTAGATGTATTTTATTATTTAACAGTGGGAGAAGTTGCACTTAAATAAGCAAAAAGGTCACTCTGCTTTGTGTTTGTGTTAATGGTCATTTTCAATGTTTTTCATACATTTGAGTCGGTTATATTACCATCTATAAGACTAACAAGACATGCAGGACATTGTTGGAGGGAGAAGCAAGGACAAACTCTTAAGTAACATTTTTCTATGCTCCATAGAAGATGTGCCAGGGTTGGCTAACCAGCAAGAACTTATTTACATCAGCTCTGTACAGATACTGGATGTTGTTTGGAAGACCTACCTGGAGTGATGAATGAGGACAAATGAAGGGAGTTAGGGAAATCCATGCTGTCTGCGCAACTTCATAATGCATATTTCGACTTTTGCTAAATCATCAACTGTTTGACATAGTACAAAGTATTAATCCACTCCTATTCAATATTTGATGTTTACTACAAACTGGAACCAGCATTTTTCAACAATGAGCATTTTTTTTATTCACTCTATCTATTAAAAAAGGCTCTTGGAGATAGTTGGATTCTATTTTTTATTGTCAAAAATCTCAGTCTTACTAATAAATATGTTCAATAAACTCTTCCTGATAAAACCCACTCTAGAATGAAAACCAACTTTCAGAAAGTCCAGATTGAGAACAAGTCATTATATCCTGATTTCACATTGGTCACACGAGACTTATGCAGTCCTTTTTGGTCAAACAAGAAGAACAACCACTATGTATAGCATGTTAAACTTTTCTTGTAAAATGCGGAGCTTTTGCTCTTATTAGCAGCCCAGTCAGCTAGAGCTGTAGAACATGCTGACTGGATCTCTACAGAGGGGTAAGACCCTCCTTACAAGTATCCTGAATATGGCACTAAACCATCTGATGGTGAGGCTCCTGTTCTGGAGCTTTAGAGAATCCGGAATAACCCTTCATTGCCATTACTTTCAGGTTCACTTTGACCTGTAGTGGTAGTACCTGTTAGTTCTGTCTATGGGTCAAATAGAATTATGTAATCATTTTTCTAAACTTGGAACCATTTGTGTGCCAAAAAAATGAACTTTGGCTCATTTAGAAATGTTACCTACAAACTGTTTACAAATCATATATATTTAATATATATGTATAAACAGGATTTGGCATTAAATAACCTACAATAGTTGATATGCCATAAAACACAACCAACCAATAACTAGCTCACATTACACAGCATTTTTTTCAATCTAAATAATATGAAAGACCTTTTTGAAAATGTTGACATGTATGACATTTTGTTCTTGAGAGAAATGCAATCATACCAAAAATTGTAGATGTAAACATGATCAGTATCATACAAAGTAATTATTAAAAAAATGGTCAGCAGAGGATATTGGCACATCATTCATCATCATCATCATGTTGTGCCACTATCACAGATTTCCCTGACCCTCTCTCGCCACCCATCTCTATCGTCCTGTATCGGCACAGAGCTGTTGTATATAGGTTCTAGCTGGTCATCCTGCCTTTGCTCGTCCATATGAAGGGGTCCTTAGGAGTACATCACTTATGATCTCATCCCTTCTCCAGCAGTGTCCTACATATCTGGTTCGTCTAACTGGGATAGTTTTTGTGATGGGAGGTAGGTGGCCCTATAGTTGGTGCTTTGTGGGGTGTTGCCTCCAGGACTTGTTCAATATTGCTCGCAGCATTCTTGTGTAATTGCCATCTAGCTTTTTCTCCAGCCGTTTTGTTAGCGTCCAAGTAGTGCATCCATATAGCAGTATCAATATGACCGCTGCTTGGAAAAACTGTGTTTCATTTTATCAGTCAGGTCTGACTTCCATATGATCAATAGCTTATCAATAGCTGTCCATGCCTTCGTTAGCCGCGTGTTGTCTTTTTCAGTTGATGAGACACTGCTTCCTAGGTAGGTGAACTTGTCTACCAGTTTCAGAGAGGTTCCGTCTGTTTGATTAAAGCACATGTATTCAATTTTGTGTGCATTGACATGGAGGCCAATGCCATGTGGTGGCTTGTTCCAAACTATGCAGTAGTGTTTCAGCTTGGTTGGGTGTATTTGCCAGAATCGCTATGTCATCGGTGTAGTCGGCGTCGGTAATTTTTTTGCAGGGTACCTTCTGCTTCTTTTCTTTGTCAACTCAAAGCCATTTTCTTTGATTTTTTATTAATTGATGTTCTAAGCATGTAGTCTAGACAGATGATAAAGAGGTATGGGGCTAGCGTGTCCCCTTGCAGTACTCCTGCTACAATGTCGAAGTATTACCCTAGGCATAAAATAACCATGGTTGGTTTGATAAGCCATTAAAATCAATGAATCTGTTATTTAAGATAGTTGGCATTTATTTCAAATTCTAATTTCAACTATTTTTCCATATTTTAAAGATAAAATTTTCATGCATTTATATCTTTTCTATAGAGGTGTTATTGATAATTTTGCAAGAATTTATTATACAACTTTATGAAATAAATTATTGGAAATGGCTGATTAAATTCTAGAGTTATTTTATATATGATATTTTAAAGGATTTTTTCTTTTTTCTTGTAGGCTTTGGATGAATTTGCTTCCAAATTGATTGAAAGTGAGCATTATGCTCATGATGATGTTGCAGCACGTCGAGACCAGGTGAGTAGCTGCAGTTTTTCTATCATTTTGAGACAAAAAATGTTGAATATAGGAGTGTGACTTAAAAATAGTCTTTTCAACACCTTAACAAAAAGGGAACCGTTGCAAGTTTTTTTTTGTTTTGTTTTTTATAACTATGATTCATTTCAATTCAATTCAAGTATGAGAAATATCTTTTCTTCAAATCCAATTAAATATTACTTTATTAAAAATTACACTGGTTTACTAAGAAATTGAGGCAAGCACAAAAATACATGTTTTTACCTAATTTGAGGGTGCTGAATTCAAATCCGTTTTTACTCATCACCTCTAGTTTTTTAGATATGCATAGTGTGCATTTTGTGCATATATGGTACACAAAGGCGTATATGAATTCAGGGTTAATTCTAATATTGTGAGACTTATGGCTTATTTTTTTAGTTATTATGCACTAAATGTAAGTGATAGCATTGCATATATATATATATATATATATATATATATATATATATATATATATATATATCTCTCAAGACGGATTTTGACAGTTAAGACAGCAGGTCTCAATCCACACTCAGGCAGTCATTGGAAGAGGTTGTCTCGCAGGCGGTGCAGGAGGTTGGTGTCCCTCAACTATTGTGTTACACATCTTTTGGGTTACTAAATATTAGTATTACATTTTCAAATGCACATTTAGTTTTACTTTGTTATATTTTCAGATTCTCCAATGGCTTCAAGCACGTCAAAATGTTGAGGATGCCTCAACAAGGCCAATTGTTTCTGCTACGTGTGTGGGGACCTCACAACAGTTGCACAGCGTCGAACCATCACTTCCCTCCTCAGAACCGCCTACTTTCACTATTTTGACTGTAAAATTGGTGATCAGGACAAGTCTTGGGCTCCACACATCTGTTGTAAACCCTGCTACAATGGACTAACTGCATGGTTTAATGGCAAGAAAGCGGCTTTCAACTTTGCAGTCCTGATGTTTTGGAGAGAGCCGCGAAACCGCAAAGATGATTGTTATTTTTGTTTAACTAATATAACTGGTTTCAATGCATCTTCTAGGAAAAGATCAAATATCCCAACTGTCGATCTGCTATGAGACCCGTTCCCCATTCAGATGATCTTGCTGTACCCACACCTCCAGTAAATAAGGATCTTCTTTCCTCATCAGATGAAGAAGTGCCTTCAAGGGAGGATTCTGCCGAGTCAATATCTTTGGAAGATATTGAGTCTACATATTCAGGAACAAGTGGCAATGAGCCACACTGGATCATGCAAGAAGACCTGAATGATCTTGCTCATGATTTGTATCTGTCAAAACAGCAGTCAGAGCTCTTGGCTTCTCGGCTTAAACAGTGGAACCTAGTCCAGGAAGATGTAAGGATCGCCAGTTTCAGGAATCTGAACAAATAAGGTCATTGGTCTTCTTATGGCTATGCAAGAGGGCTTCACAAAGTACTGTTGCTTTCTCTGTCTCTGGATTACAAGCAGAAAGACTGGGGGTCTAGAAGCACTTTTGTTCCTGGCAAACAGCCTCAAGGAGAATCCTCTGGTGGACATGAATGAGGTGCTTCTTCCTCCTCTTCACATCAAGCTTGGTTTGATGAAGAATTTCATGAAGGTGTTGCACAAAAATGGTGCTGCCTTCCAATACTTGTCTACTGTTTTCCCAGGTCTTAGTGCTGCTAAGCTCAAAGAGGGCATCTTTTTCGGACCTCAGATCCGAGAAGTGCTGAAGGATACTGATTTTGAGGAGCTTCTTGACTTAAAGGAACTGAGAACATGGAAAGCATTCAAGTCAGTCTGTGGTGGCTTCCTAGGTAACACACGCGTACCAGATTACCAAGCCTGTTTTGAGTAGTTGCTAAAGTCTTACAAGGATATGGGGTACCGAATGTCACTCAAGATTCCTTTTCTCCATTCCCACCTCAACTTCTCCCCGCCAAACTTTGGAGCAGTGAGTGATGACCATGGAGAAAGATTCCACTAAGGCATTACAAAGATGGAGAGCAACTATCAAGGCAAATGGAACCCCGGCATGATGGGAGACTTCTGCTGGATGCTCTTGCGTGACATCCCGGAGGCAAAATACACCAGATCTTCTAAGAAAACACACTTTTGACTGTCTGTGGTACTATGAATTATGTAATTGTGTCATCCAAGTATATTGATTCAATCAGTGTTCTTTATCTATCCTGTTTTATCTGTTATAAGCTGCTGCAACTCTTGAAATATGCACATATATTCTCTGTTTATACTAAAATGAGACTATTTAAAAGCCTGAAAACTAGAGGTGATAGAGCAAAACTATTTATAAATTTGAATTCAGCATACCCAAATTAACAAAAAACACCTATCCCCATTCTTGTCTCAGACCAAAAATTTATTTTTGTAAACCAGTGTTATTATGCAAATTGTAACATCTTTTATTTTTTAAAATTTAAAAAAAACAAAAGCAATCCTTGTCTTTTAAAGTTTATTATTTATTAGATATTTTTCAGTTTGAGATATTAACTTAAAAAATTATCTGTAAAGTGTTAAATTTTCATAATTTTTTTTTCTTAGTGCCTAGTACATGACTATTATGAATTTAGTTTTCCACTATGTATGTTCACAAATTTGAATGCATTCAATTAAAAGCACTCCATTTAAAAAGAAAAAAGATAATTTTAATGAGAAATGAGAGTAGGAGTTCCCATGGCATAGTGGCTAATATACTGGACTGTGACATGTAAGCGAGTTTGAACTTCAATTGTGCTATTACTGTTAATTCGGACTAATACTCTTGAGAAAGGTGTGAACCCCCTTATTCCTCCAACTATAGACTAAATAGTGCCTTTACTGTTTTAACAAGGATGGCTTTGGTATTAGATAATCCACAAAGGTTGATATGTCATTGAACAAAGAAATTAAATCGAACATCCTAGTAATCCTGTAGAATTTTTTTTGATTGCTTTTTAATGGTCTTGCATTTTTTTGGTATCTTTCAGTTATTGGATCGCCGGAATAAATTGTACAAAAAATCTGGTGAGCGGAGAGAAATGCTGGAAGCTTCATCCAAATACCAAATGTTTGAAAGGGACTGTGACGAGACTAAAGGCTGGATTAATGAGAAACTGAAGACTGCAAGTGATGAAAGCTACAAGGTTTTTATTCATTCATTTATTTATTTTTTCCTTCAGAAACTTCTATAGTAACTAAATATAATCTGCAATATAAAAAAAAATCTACTACTTAAGCTTAAATTATCCTTCATATTTAGCCATTGTCATATAAACATTAAAATTTCCTAATCTAAAAAGAAAAAATGTGAGATTCATGTTACTGGACCATTTTTCTGCATTTAAAGGATTCAGAATTTAGAAAATGTTTTAGATTGATGATTCTATAGTTCAATCAGATTATTAGTTTTCTTAAATGATCAGGATGAAATAATTTTATTTGGAAACTTAATAGATTATTTAGAGGTTTTAAAGCTTATTTAATGGTATATAATCCAAATTTTTCTTGACGTTTTTTGTTGTTTTTTTTTTAAGCTAGAACTTTTGTCTTTGGAATTATCTGTACATAATTTTTAACTATCTTGTAGGATCCCACCAATCTACAAACAAAAGTCCAAAAGCACCAAAATTTTGAAGCTGAACTTGAAGCCAACAAGAGTCGCATTGATTCCATTAAAGAAACTGGGGAAGAACTTATCAAAGAAGATCATTTTGCTTCCGAAACCATCAGGTACAAACAGTTAAAAGATTCTAATTCTTTCATTGCTTCCCCACTTTTTTTTTCTTGGGCTAGCTAATTAAGCATTCCTTCTTCTTTTCTTTACTTTTTCTTTCTTTACTTTTTCTTTCGAACTTAATATCCCATTTTCCAGGCTGTTACTATGCTGGTGTTTTTTCTATTATGCATTGCATTAAACTTGTATGATGAATATTCTTGTGGGGCGGGGTCATGGTTTTACAGATTTTATTAAAGTTAAGATAATAAAAAATAATCATACTGAAGACTGAATTTTCATTTCTAATGCTTTTATCCTTAAGTAATTAATCAACAAAATATAGATACATAATTTGTGTATTATTTACTCACTAAAACTGAGGCTTTGTGTATAGGATGGAATTTTGATTTACTGCTTAAATAAAATTTGTGATTTTAAAATATTTTCATATTTTTTTATTAATCAACTGAAACAAAATAATGTTTTTAATGTTAAATCTTTGTAAATATAAAAGTATCTCCTAATTTTAGTGGTCAAATTTTCTATCCATCCATTTAACATGTATCAACATGAAACCTTATTTTTGATGTAAAATATTTGGTGTAATCTTGCTGGGATTATGTTCTTGCCTCTTGTAAATTTTGATTTACAATTTTCTTGTTTTAGAGAGAGAACTGATGAAATTTCTAACCTATGGGGACAGCTCTTGGAACAAACAGAAAAGAAAGGTAGAAAAATTTATTTGCCAACAACATTTTTGTTTATATTATTGCTAAGAATTTTTATTGCATTGTGTGTGGAATAAAGAAAAAAAGATGTATTTCCTAGCAGTGAGGACATACCTCAATTTTGACTTCCAAGATGTAAAAGAAAAAAGGGGGTAAAATAAAACAAAAAAAAAGCTAGCTGTTAGTCTGTTTGATGCAGAGGAAATTTTTTAGACTTATTTCAGGAAGAAAAATTGTCTATGAAATATGAAATAGTATTAGGTTTTTATACATTTAAAGTGTTAAAGCATTCAAGAATATTCTATTTTTGGAAGTGTAGTTATTTAAAACTTTTGTAAACAATGTTTGTTATCTATTTAAAAGTAATCCAACAGGAGGAATCTGTATATATATGTGATATATATGTTGTTACCTTCATCCCTCCACCAATGAATTCTAAGCCAGCAAATGAATATTAGTGGTAGTGTATTTTATCTGATGGCTTTGCATAAAAAATAATTTCAGTTATGCTATTAATTTTTGAATAAGGTTTTAAATGAAGTTGATTACAAATCTTCAAGTATAGCCAAAAAGAACTTTCTTGAACAAGAGGGGATTGCAAATATTTAATCATAGCATGTTTTTTTTTATGTAGCCTTTTTTTTATGTAGCATGATGGCTGCTACAATCAAAATATTTTTTGATTATAGCAGCCATCATGCTAACCTACAACAAAAAAGGGTTAGGGTCATGCCATGTATCGTCTATCAGAGAGAGACTTGAAACTTAACCAGAAACAAATGACTTACGGGAGAGGAAGAGAGCATCCATTTTTTTCCATACCCTCTTTTGATTGGTTCTGGCATTATGTCCCTAAGTTCCTGGATGTGTAGGCTTTGGCCTCAATAAATGGAAAAAAAACTTTGGCAGATCAGTGAGGAAGCAGTTAGTCCAGACAGATGGATGAAGCTAAGAAAGAAAAGATAAGTGGGAGAAGGGAGAGGAGAAGAAGAAAGGTTGCTCTGCCAGTAAGTGTCGGACTTGATTCCTGAATTTATTTTTTTTACTTCAAGCTATTTCGGCATTTAATGTGCAGCCAAGTTGAATTTCAACCTCAATGAATCATCCAGTGGTCATTTACATTTTTTTATTGCTCTTAACACTTTTTTTTTTGTGAGAAGGACAAGAGTTACTGGTGGTTGTGAAATATTAACATCATTGATGCATAATGGTGGAAGCTAAGTTCAACCTCAAACTCATCCCTGATTTCGATGGCTGCACGTCTATGGTGGATTGGATCGAGAGGGTGGAGCTGACTTGTTGCTTATGTGGGGTCAAGCAGGTTGAGCTAGTCATTCCATTGCGACTAATGGGAGGTACTCTAGACAGTGGATGTCTTCTTTGCGGCACTAAAGAAGGTGGCGATTGTTTGGAGGATTACCTGAATGTGTATACCTGTGGGTATACACATTCATGGACTCGCAGCTCGGGTGAAACAACTATTGAGGGCATCCACAAGCATTGAAGCAACATCAATTGAGCAATTGCTCGAGCGCACACAGGTCATCATCAGGGATGAAGCAGAACTGGAGGAGCCAATTGTAATGGCTGCGCAGACTGCCCAGAGTGGTCATATAAATCCCCCCCCTCTACAGGCTGGACCCACGAGCCACAGTGAATTGCTTCTGTTGTGGACGGATTGGTCTCATTGCTAAGGATGGTACAGACAAGACATGAGCATGTATGCTGCTTCTAATGTGGCTGGATTGGACACATAGCCTCAAACTGTCTGGGGAAACAAGCCAGGGGACAAGATGTCAGCACAGCTCTTCTCCCTGGACAAGATGTGAACAAGGTGCAACCAATCATCTGAGTACATGTTGACCAAATGCCTTGTTCGGTGCTTCTTGATTCAGGATGCTCTCACAACATTATGAGTGCAAAGCTGTGCTGCACCTGGAGCAAGAGGAACGTTGAAATAACGACCATAAATGGCAAGACACAGGTGTGCTGTGGGTAGTGTCAGTGAGGATTCGTACTGACTCTGGTGAATCTGCTAAAGTCAGTGTGTTGGTGACATGGAAAGACATACTGGGCTTCGACTTAGTGCTCGGATATGACGCTATCTGTCAAGGCACTGGGCGATGTCCTCATTACACGAGCTGTAACTGTGCAATTCCTGGAGGTCCTAGAATGTGCTGCACTTCACATTAATCGGCCTGATTTCAGAGCAGAATTTCATTGATGCCAGAAAATCTGAACTGCCTCATGGAAATGGACGGATGATGAGGCACCAACCAAGTTACAGAACGGCGTCACAGAGTACCCCGTACCTGCAAACGTTAGGATCACAATATGAACAGGAGCTTGACGCTTGGATCAAAGATTGCTGGTTGATCCCATACTCCAACCAAAAGCTTGGACCTCCCAAAGGTCTGATCCCTTTAGTTGCAATTATACAACAGAACAACTCAAAGTTGCTACCAGTCATGGACAACCAATACATTGAGGCTTATATGGTCGATGTCGATGTATGTGCAAGTAAGTTGCGGGAGTGGCACCAGAAAGGATCAAATGTGTCATTGCTGGATCTGCAGGTACTATTTACCAACCCCTCCACTCGGGCAGGATAAGACACAAGGTCAATTTTTAAGCGGAGTTTAACAGGTTTGAATTCAGAGTTTTCCTTCTCCTAGACTAGTTGCCTCACCAAGGCTGAAGAACCTAGTCCGTCCTACTATTTACCCATAGATGGAGGGAGAATAAGGGGGTTCATACCTTTCCCAAGTGTATTTGCCCGAAAGTGAACATAATAGCGCGACTGGAGTACGAACTCGCGTACTACGATTCCGCAGTTCATCGCTTTAACCATTACACCACGAGATCTGCAGGTGTGGGTAAACGAAACCTTATGGCCATTTCAGACAGTGGTGTTTTGTGTCAAAAGGTACTGTCTGACCAGACTGGATTTTGGCTTGCATGTTGCGCCACAAATCATGAAGACCATTGTTAGTGCTGTGTTATTCCAAGAGAAGACGGTCAGAAAAGCGACGTTGATGTACCTCGATGACATTTACTCACTGTAGATGTCAGGCCAGCTGAAGGCACCCTGCCATGGAAATGGGGAAGTGTGGTTCTGGGCATTCCTGCAGTTCTCACTGGGCGGAATGTTTTTTCCTGTGTGGAAAACTTGTGAGGCACCTGCCAGTGTGTTTAGCGTTGCACAGAAGTGGGTGTAATGAAATGCAGGGTGAATGTGGTAACCTCAGGATGGGACGATCAAGCAAGTGATGTCCTCACCTGAATGATTGCAGAAAGTGTTGAGAGAGCAACACAGGAGAACCCTGTCCAAGGAGAGTGGTGCATCAACAGGGAAGAAATGAATGTATGGGTTGACACAAGTTCATTGACGTTGGGAGTCCTGTTAGATAAGGACGGGGCCGTGTTGGAAAATATATGATATGTTGGTTGCAGCCGAAAATGATACCTGGCACATCAATCTAGCTGAGTTGGATGCTGTGATGAAAGGTGTCAACCTAGCACTACAGTGGCTGGCAAAGAGGTTGCACCTGTGCATCGACTCTCTTTGTGTCTACCACTGGGTGTCCAACATGATGACTGGAAAAGCAAGAATATGCATCAAAGCAAGAGAAATGCTGATAAAGCAGAGGCTAGCTGCCTTAAAGAGTCTGGTTTCTGAGTATAACCTGACAGTCATCATAACACTAGTCATGTCACACTGCAACCTTGCTGACCAGTTGACACGAGTGCTCAACAAATGGTACATTGCCAGGAAGATGGGTGTTGAGGCTGGTGGTCAAATCTGTGCTGCCACAGTGAGCATGAAGCAAGCAGCAGATAAAAGACAGCCATGTGAAGAGCAGACATCCAATCATCAAGAGGACACTGTATTTCGTGAGACGCGTCAACCCAGCAGCAGCCAAAGCAGAAATTAAACAAGTCATCAAAAACTGAGATGTGCTTGTTGATTGACCCAACACTAGCACGATGATGAAAAGGACAACTAGAATCAATTGATGCGTGGAAAAGGGTTATAATGGATATCACCTATTATGATGGCAATCACTTTCTTACCCTCAGTGACTGTAGACCCACTCGTTTTGTGATTTGGCAACCACTGGCTCGGCAAGACTCGGCAAGCATTCTTCGACAGCTATTGAAGAAATTTTGGCCGACAACAAAACTTCCTCCTGCAGCCAGTAAGTAAGGCAGTTTTATGCATGAACTGGGGGTGGGGTCAGACTATGGCTATGATGTGCATATGTATCATCAGGTAATGGTATCGCAGAAAGAAGTCACCACAGCATCAAGAGGATTGCTGTTAGGAAGCAATGTACCATTGTGGTGGCAACGTACTGGGAAAATGTTATGTCGAAGCACGGCGTGTCCCCAGTAACCCCACCTGCTAATGCCATCTACACATACCCAGTTTGGGCAAAGGGAATTGACATTGAGCAGTCACCTGATGACAAGGAGGTTTGTGAGCCATATGCTGTGTAGGATCCCGTCTGGATAAAACCCCGAGGCAGTTGGTGTACCACCAGATTCTAGTGTTGGCGAGTGACTGGTGTGGTCAGTCAGCAATCTGTCCTGGTTGATGGAATCCCATGTTACGTACACGATCTCCGCCCTACTTTGGAGATGACCAATGAAAGTGAGGAGTTGTCTGGTGAAGAGATATTAATGGATTGCACCAGTGGTCCCTCGAAAATGTAACTGTTTGATCGTCAGACGATTCAGAGACTGTGGTGCTCGTCCCACTTTGAAGGAGTACATAGACCAAAAGGCCATCCCCGCCCTGCATTATGTGTGATCAATAGATCAGGGAGAGTGTAGCAGCCATCATGCTAACCCGTGTCTGAGAGAGATTTGGAATTAAACCAGAAACGGATGACTTATGAGAGAGGAAGAGAGAATCCATTCTTTTCCACCCTCTCTTTTGGTTCTGGCATTATGTTGCTAAGTGCCCAGATGGGTAGGCTTGGCCTCAATAAATGGAGAAAAAAAACTTTGTCAGATCAGTGAGGAGGCAGTTAGTCCAAGTAGCAAGACAGATGGATGGATGAAGCAAAGAAAGAAAAGAGAAGTAGGAGAAGGGAGAGGAGAAGGAGAAGAAAGATTACTCTGTCAGTAGCATTGGACCCCCCTCAACAAAAAATTTTTTTTCTACTTCAGTTTAATACTTTGTACTCTTGTAATTCTATTTTAAGTGAATTTGAATTGATTGACTAAAATAACAATAATCTATATAATCTGGTGTAGTTTGTAGTATATCTACTATTTTCTTAGTATAGTAAAGTTGGCGACCATAGTCGAGGGCAACTAGAAGGCTCCCTTTTCGATAGCTACTACACTGAGGTGTTGGGGAGGGCGCTACTTTTAGTAGGTTTATACATTTGTCTTTATTAGATAAAACAGGAACCATACACATGCTCAGTGTATTTATATTTTTTTGTTTTGCAGGAAGTAACTTGAAGGAAGCTAGTTTACAACAGCAGTTCTTCCGCAATGTCACTGATATCGAAGGCTGGTTAAGTGATGTTGAGGGTCAGCTAATGTCAGAAGATTTTGGCAAGGTGATAATTAGAATTCTAACTTAGTTTGCTTTTCTAAGAAACTTGGCTTTTGAATACCATCAACTTCATTAATGAACTATGTTAGAGGAGAGGAGGCATTTTATTCATTTAAAAAAATGTTTTTTATGTTTCATAGGATTTAACCAGTGTGCAGAACCTGCAGAAGAAACATGGATTACTGGAAGCAGACATTACGGCTCATCAAGTAAGGACACTGATTTGTTTTAGAAAGAAAGAACTGTTGATTTGTTAGTAGATTAAATAAATTTTTTTCTTTTTCTTTTGTTTATTTTAGAATCATCATAAATTTTACTATTTCCTTTTGAACTGATAGTAGAAATAGGGAGTATATATTCTCTCAGTATCTGCTACCATGTAACTTTAAGAGAGATTGGTGAATCAGCAAAATTTGAGTTCTTTAGGGTAACACTTTTCTTACTATTGCAATGGATTTTGGGAACAAAAGAGTTAATGGAGTAAAGGACAATTGATATCCCTATTTTAGTATCTGTAGAGGACGAAGGTCTTTCAATTTTCAAGTCATTTTCATATTTCTAACACTGTTAAGCATCTTAAATTGGAAATAAGAAATAAGCCTTCAATGAAATTTGAACTAGCATCTCTTATTTTGGGGGGCTATAAAAGTTAACTGGCTGATGTCCTTTAAATTTAACTGTATAGTTACAATCTGCCTTATGAGTTTACTTACATGTAGTATTGTTTGTTTACACTAGTATTAATAAATGTCTTCTACTGGGACAATATCTCAGTTAAATTTTATTTTCAGCCTTAAGAAGCATAATTTTGCATATCCAAAACTTTAAAAAAACAAACTTGGTCATTAAAAAGGTTTTGTTCTTTAATTAAGCAATTTCATTATTATTAATATAGTTAACTATATTTTTCAATCTTATTTTTGTAGCTTATTATTAGAATGCTAAAGTTTTTTTGTTTTTTTTTTGTTTGTTTTTTTACAATTCTTGTTTTATATTCTAATTTTTTAAAAGTATTTCTGTTGCTATTTACTATTTTTCTTTTTTTTTTCTCTTAGGATCGTATTGATGGGATCCATGTTCAGGCTCAGACATTTGTTGAATCCAGTCATTTTGATGCTGAAAACATTGAAAAGAAGAACGCACAAGTCCTGAAACGTTACAACAATCTTCAGGTAATTCATATTAGTTGCATTTGGGTTTTTGATATAGTTAGATTCATTTGATATTACCTAAAAAAAAAAAAAGTCAATACTGTCAAGGAAGATGAATCCCCAGTATTCATGAAGACAGAAAATTTAGCTTTGGAAACTGTAGCAAACCTTGGTTATGAAATAGCTTTTGAGGATAAGAAAAAGAGTTCATCACCTAGGAATCATTGATTTTTTTTTTTTTTTTTTTTTTTGGTTCTCTCATGTTATACTTAAAACTATTATGATAACAATTTGTATAGATGTTTACTTTTTTTCTTTTTAAATACAGACTGTATTGGAAGTATGAAGTGTTTGTGTGGAGTAGTTTTAAACTGTACTTTATATATTGTCAGGAACCAATGTCAAGTCGTAAACAGAAGCTTGATGATGCACTCTGCCTGCAGCAATTTTTGCGTGATGTTGAAGATGAAGAAGACTGGATTAGGGAGAAGGAACCAATTGCTGCTTCTACCAACAGAGGCCGTGATTTGATTGGAGTGCAGAGTTTGATAAAGAAACACCAAGGCCTGCTTGCTGAGCTAACTGGCCATGAAAGTCGCATCACAAATGTCTGTCAGCTAGGACAGGGGATGATTGGAGAGGGACATTTCGCAGCTGAAGAAATCCAGCAAAAGATTCAAGAACTTGAGGAAAAATGGACTGGGTTAAAGGTAAGATGTGATTTGAAGTATTTTGAATTGTGTAGAATGTGTTTTCTAAATCTGTTCTTCTCATTTCAGCCAATTTGTGCAAGTTTTATGAGACATAATTACCATATTCCCATGTATAATTTCACTTTATTTCATTCCAAAATTTCATTCACAAAAAGGCAGAATATTAAAATATTTTTTTTGATATTCATGAATTTCAATTTAGTAACATTGGACTAATACAGTTTTAAAATTATACACGAAAAAGTACTAAAAGAAAATCTAAATAAGTTACTATGTAACTTATTTAGATTTATTTTTGGTATCTAATAAGATTTACTGTTAAAGCATGTGATGATTTGCACTTAGCTGAATCAAAAAAGTCGTGTTGGTTGTGTAAGTGGCCATTTGTAATGTAATATCTATGCCTGTGCAGATTAGTCTGTAATATTGCCATCACTTATGTACACACTAACTTATGAATAAGCATAAATGATAGACTGCAGAACCATTAGAAGTGAACCAGAACAAGACTGATATTTGATTGGAGCACATAGAATGGACCTTTGTGAGAAAGAGTAATATCATTGTCAAAATCAAAGGAACCCGATTTCGTTTGTGGACAAGGAACATGTTTTATTTGCCTTTGTCTGCTAAAGGATACAAGAAACAATTCTTGCTATATTGTTGTGCTATTTTTTGGCTGGGTAAATTTTGCTAAATCTTCATCTGTTTGAAGCAGTACAAAGTAGTGATCCACTCCTCCCATATTCTGCACTATAGAACAAAAATTAATATTCTGATGACCTCTGTCAGATGTGAAGGTAAGATAAGTTATAAGTTCATGCAGTCCACCTAACAACATAATTTTTATTCATATAAGTAAAAATATAATGTGGTGTAATGGTTATCATCATAGGAAACCAGAATTCAAATCCTGGATGCTGTTTGCATTTCACATAGCACTGATACCTTTTGGAAAAGTAAGCATCCAACTATTCTTCTTCCAGCTATGGGTAAATTGGGAAGATTAGGCTCTTTAATGACTGGGCCATTGGCTTAATGAGTAGAGTGTTCACCCATGGTCCGGGAGGCCTGGGTTCAATCCCAGGTCAGGTCATACCAAAGACTCATAAAATGGTACTTGATGTTGCCTTGCTTAACTCTCAGCATTATAAGGTAAGGATCAAGGGTAAAGTGGAGCAATCCAGGGGATGGAGTGGTGCCCTCCTCTACACTTCGGTGTGGTAGCTATTGAAAAGGGAACCTTTGTGTCACTCTCAACTATAGTCACCAACTCTACTTACTTTTAGGCTCTTTAATCTTGGCATGGCAACCAGTCTGATAGAAGGAAAACTGAATCCAAACCTATATTACTGCATAAATACATAAATATTCTTGCTTATTTCATGAAAGTGATTTTTGTATTTGTAACTTTTTCAAATATATGTATGTTTGGTGTGGACAGATTTATTGAAAATTTTAGAAAAATGTTTCATGTAGATGACAAAAAAGCTATTTATTTGAATATTAAAAATGCTTTTATCAATAAACTTTTTGTTTGCTTAAAAGATTTTATTGTTTCTTTAACCTAGGGTGATGAGTAATGAAGAGATGTTATATAAACTAATATTGATATTCTGTCTTTCTTTAGGACAAAGCAAATCAACGCAAACAAGATCTTGATGACTCTCTGCAAGCACAACAATATTTTGCTGATGCCAATGAAGGTGAGAGTTGGATGAGAGAAAAAGAACCCATTGCTGCCAACACTGATTATGGCAAAGATGAAGATTCTGCTGAGGTTTGACTTTTTTTTTTCTTTGTCTACATAGTTTCCTTTTTGCTTAACTTTCATTCATTTTGAAGATGTATTTTCTGATTTAACAAATAAATGAATAAATAAATTCCAGCTAATGATTTTTCTTTTCTCTGTCTAGGCTTTACTGAAGAAGCATGAAGCATTCTTTGCCGATTTGGAAGCCTACAGGGCTGTTATTGAAGGACTTAGAGAACAGGCATTAGCCTGTAAGGTAAGAAAATAAGTTTGTTACTAATTACTCAGTGCTGGTTGATCATATAATGTGGTCACAGGCTCCAAATGAATATACCTGGTGTCGTCCTGGGCTCCAAATGAATACTTGTTGCATTGTTACCTGTGGAGTTAGCAGCAGCTCTGATGTCTGTAGAATCGTTAGTGTAATATAATGGCCAAGGGATTTCGTGTTATGCCTTTGGGTTTATTTAGGCTGAGAACCTTTTGGCTTGGTGCATGGGTTACTTAGGTGCAACATTTGCGTGGGTGTTCACGTGTGCGCGTAGAGTGGATGTGTCACTCAGATGTCACAATAGCCCGGGATGGGAAACGGGGTTACAGAGTGTGGGTGACGTCATGTGCCGGAAGCGCGTGGAGGATTTTGGGAAATTTTGAAAAAGTCAGTTAGTAGAGTTGAAACAAGACACCGGATGAGAAGGGTTGACTTTCGCTTGCTCGCGGAGGCCTTGGGCTGGTGTCGCACGAGATGGGAGGGGGGCAGATGAAAAAGCCAGAATATAAAGATTGTGCCTCTCTCTCTCCTTATGTCGAAAAACCTTTAAACTCAAAGGTAATAAAAAGTTTCGTACCTGAACTGAGAAGTCGTAAGTGTTTTTCGTGTTTCGAGATTCCTGTGTTATATATATATATATATGAACATATGTCCATTTCACACATGGCTGTATCTGGTTATGGTACATTAGCATCCAATTGCTATAGCAGTGAGGGCTATTGTGGCTGGGGAGTGAAACACAAAACAACTCCAACATTTTAGTGTTAGGACTTTCCATTGTTGTATTTTATCTGTTTGAGTTGCTAAGGCCTTTAAAACAGTGTGAAATAGACACACTGGTAGCTTTCTTATTAAAGGAACTGAGTCTCATTTTGTGTGTTCATATCTCGAGTTGCCAGATGAGAAAATGTGTGATATTTTATATCTGGGTTCAGAAAGCACTTTACCCATATTTCCTCTTCTAGTGAGTGACACTTCTGACCCCACCCCCAACTGTTTTCAGAGTGCTATATTATAGCAATTCTGAATTCAAACTAGTTGTTGACCTGGATAGGCTCTGCTAGATTATTTCTACCCAAGACATGCTACATGAGTAGTGCTCCCTTAACCAAAACCTGATTATGGGACCAGTTAGTCTGAGTGATATGTGTATAATCTGTTAATACAAACTACTAGAATTGCTACTCATTTTTGATGCAATGAGGTGATCTTCATGCCTTTAAAGATGAATATATATGTGAAAATTGCTTCACAACATGACACTCAGAGGAGCAATTTTAGTAGTTTGTGTTAAGAAATTAAGATTGCTCTATTAATGAGCATTTTAGATTTTATATACTGCTTGTCAATTGATTTTTTTTTTTTTATTGACAATATTGTATTATTGTTTTTCTTTTTTTACGAATGGCAAAAGATTTGTTACATGACAGTAGATAATCTTTCCAAAATTGTGGATGCTTTGATAAACTATAGGACAAACTATAATAATAAAGGATTCTCTGGAATACATATTTAAGATATAATTTGCTGTGAAACACTTGTGGCATAACAGTTATCATTGTAGGAAGTGGACTTGGCTACTTAAGCTCAAATTCTGGATGAGGCTGTTTGCTTTTCCTATAGCACTGCCTCTGAAAACAGTATGAATCCAATTATTCTCTGCCCATCTATGGGTAAATAGTAAGGCAGATTGGGCTGTTTAACCTTGGTATGGCAACCGGTCTTGGAGAAGGAAAACACAATTCCAACCAGTAGTAGATCAGGATGAAATCTGCCAGGCGATTCCTGTCCAAGACATACTACATTAATAGTGTTCCACAACCAAACTAGGTTATGGGTTATTAGAGAATTAGCTATCGTGATTAATTTATATGATTAAGATCCTACATCAACTTGATAGAAAAAAAGATTTGGGTATGTATTTTTTTTTTTATTTACTAATTAAGATTATGAAAAAAAAAATTTCTTTCATGAAGCTTAAGTGAAAATAAGTGCATTTTTCTTTTCAACTTTCAGCAACAAGAAGCTCCAGTTATTGATGACCTTGGTAGTGAGAAAGTGATGGCTCTCTATGACTATACTGAAAAATCCCCACGTGAAGTTTCTATGAAAAAAGGGGATGTCCTTGTGTTGCTTAACAGTGCCAACAAGGTAATTTAATCTTTAAAAATTTCAATGGGTTTGCATTTATCTGTGTGTAAATATAACTTTCTATAAAGATTCTATATCTAAATTTGCTGGACACACAGTGAAGAAGACTTAAAGAAAAAAAATATTGTGCTTCTCAAATGCATATACTGAGATTGATACATTTAGATGGTTTTCTAACTTATGTGTAACATATTTTCAGACTACATATTAACAACAACAAAAAAGTAAAGACAATCTTTTAAAAAATAAGGTATAAAGAGGCTTTGTAATCTTCTAAAAGAAACAAGACACTTCCTTTTCTTAAATAACTTTTCTTATTTTTCTAGAAAATGGTAACACTTGCTCAGCTCATTCTCAGTAACACGTGGTAACATTAGGGTGGGGGGCATTTTATTCCCAGTCACCTATATAATGGGGGAGGGAGTTTCTATTCTTGGCAATCTGTGTAGCATGGAGTGGGATTGGGGTTTCCAAATGCAGAGATACTGTCAACATTTTTCCTTCTGGACAAAAAAATCAATATTGGCCCAATTCATACATTTGAAGATCAGGTTAACTTCAATTTTTTGCTTCTCATTGATGTTTGTTATCTATTATTTGGATCTCGCTCCTGAGTAAATGTGAACCCTTCTCCCAATGGATGAGAAAAATTGAGTTGCTGTTAGAATATATTTGTAACTGTGCATTTTTCCCCCCTTCTACTCTTTAGGAATGGTGGAAAGTTGAAGTGAATGACCGCCAGGGCTTTGTTCCTGCTGCTTATGTGAAAAAACTTGACCCAAGTCTTTCTGCCAGCCGGAACAACCTTATGGATGAATTCACCATTTCCGTACGTCAGAATCAAATTGAGACTCAGTAAGTTGAAAATACTTTTTAACAGTAGCAGTTGTTTTGTTGTTTTTTTTTTTTTTTTTTTTTTTTTTTTTTTTTGTGTATATTCTCTTAACTTGATTCTTAATTGACAACATTTTATTGTCTTTGTTTTAATGCATTAAGCATTGTTTACAAAAATGAATCTCTCCTGGCATGTTTATAAAAAGCAGTAAAAATGCATCTTATGTACTGCTGCATATTTTATTAAAAAAAGAACATTTTAGATCGTTATCAATCATGGCTATGAAGTCTTTTAACTGCTCGCCACCAGTCCTGTTTCTCTGTCTCTTTCTCTCACTCTTACTTGCTGACTGTTCACCACCAGTCTCTTTGAATGACGGATCCCTGTTGGCTCGTCGGACACAGCAGTCTACGGGTTCTGCCTTTCAATTTCACTAACCTACCCCCCATTATAGGGCACGGTTTCCTTGCTGTGATCCGTTTCACACTCCGATGACATCGTTCCACAATGCCATTACTGGAGGGGACTTGCGCACAACGGAAATGCAATCGGACTTCCCATTTGCTTAGAAAGTTCCTGAAGATCTTGCTGCAAAATGCTGTGTCATTGTCACCAAGCATTTCAGTCAGTGCCCTGCGCTTACAGAACAGACTCTCTAGGTGGCTGACAACGTTCACTGCATCTTGTCCTCTCAGATGATGCCAAATCGAAAACTGTGTGGGCTTGCAGTCAATGAGCAACAGATAGTATCTGCCTTGTTAGTGGGTTACATCCATTCCTTCTCGAGACCAAGTGTTGCTAACGTCCAGCTTCCCTCTCGGCGAACACGTGGGTGGTGGGTCAATCGACTGGCACTTTTTACAGTTCCTTACCACAGTCCTCACCGACGCTTTAGAGACAGTGGGATCAACCTGTCTGATGAAGTACAATGTTCGCTTTACACCAGGGTGGCCACTTTGGTGATAAATGAACCTTATCCAGTCAAAGTCCTGCTTGCTTGGTGACACAGCACTTGTACAGTATGAAGGCTCAACTGCCTTCTTGACAAGATCAAATCCTCACTGTGGCACTCTCATCAGACTATCTGCTCAGTTATGTTCTGACCTCACCAGGACTGCGTCCACAGACAGTCCGTACTCCTTGACTAGGCTTGCAAGTGCATCAAGCTAATTAGCATCTCACTTGCTTCTCTGGTGCGCACTCTAGCCTTCCTCATGAGGGTGTCCATTATCCATTTGTGCACACACGCAGAGTCAGTGTGAAGATGCCTCCCACATTAGTGCCATGTTTATGCCATTTAGCACAGCATCAAGCTCCGCCAAGTTTATGTGCTACATGTCTATCTCCTGTTGTAACCAGCTTGCATTCTCCACGGACATTCCGGTGGCTAAGGAACTTGCATCAACCCAAACGTCGAGCACAAGGCCATCAACACACCACTTTCCTCGTACGGGGTCTTCTTGGCACACTCTTGCGACGACTTCTGTTATCATTGTTGTTAATGGAACATCAGTCACTTTGTCATCCCAACCCTTTGTCATGTCTTCCGCTCTTCTCTTAATGAATGCTGCAGCCACCCTGAGCGATTTAACCACTGGGAAGTGCCTGGCTAGCTTACCACAAAATGAGAACACACTGTGTTGGGTAAGGACCTGTGGCATGCTTGGGACCTCATTCCCATATTAGCATTTTGCCCTCTTCCCGATCTGTTCAGCCAAGCACTTGTGCATCGTTCTGCAGCTGCTCTGGTTCCTTGCTTGCCAGTCCAAAGTTAGCCAAATGTTGCCTCACCCTGGTTGCAAGAGCTATATCTTCGTTGATGAAGACATCGTCGATGTATGCTGAAGTTGTCGGCTGGACTACATCATCTTTTCGAGAGTGTTGCCTCTACAATAGCCTGCATGATTGATGGTACTACATTTAGTCTGAAACCCATCTATGAAAGGCAGTACCTCTTTCCTTCGAGGATACCTGTCTGGTACGGCCATAAGGATTTGTGCACACGCACTTACAAATACGCCCTTTGGAGGTCGAGCACTGACATGTTGGAGCCCTTCTTTCTCCACTCTCTTAACTTTTGTGCACAGACATTGGCTTGCACTGTGTAGGTGTTGATGTATCCATTCAATTCACAAAAGTCTAACACTGAACACATTTTCAATTTATTTTGTTGAAAGACGGCCATTAATGGAATTACGCTCTTTGGGGGACCGAGTTCCTCCTCAGGATAGGGAAGCAGCCATCCATTGTTCAGGCATGTTTCCAGCTTATGACGGTACTCTTGTCAAACTTGAGCGGACATAGGATACTCTAGCCCCTTGTTCATAAGTCTATTCGGTAGCTGATTACTTGACCATTTTCATGACGCTGTCCAAGCCCTGGTCTGCTCATTGAACTCGGTGTTGAAGTCTGGTTCCTCTATTCTGATCACGGCGCTGGCATACGGCTCTGGCATACGGCTCTGTCCTAGAGAAGATAGTATCACTGGACTGGTCTATGTGGACTCCACCCAACATCCTAATAATATCCATGCCAATAATACAGCACGAGCCCTTACAAGTACCTCTCTTAAAGTTAGGGTTTCTAACCTGGTTGACAATCGGTGGAGTCCCCTGACGTGACTCAGCAGCCCATTGATGAAGGTGCTCTTTATCCAACATTCTGGCGGCATTTCCCCTACTTGTCGTGCCAATCATTGCAAGTCTGTTAGGAACTCATCTGCAGTCTCTTCTAGACAGAGGCAGTGCATGGTAAATTGTTTGATAGCCACGAATGAATCTGTTCTGTAGGCTTTTATAAGAGCACACTTGATCTCTTTGACGTCATCCTGTTGTTCTTTAGCTGCTAATATGTTTCTCGGGCCACACCTTTTAATCGTAGTGGCAGAACTCGCTCTACATTGGTAATCTTACAAAGCTCACAGGTTAATTCTAGGTCTTCCAACCATTCCATTATTGGCGTATCTGTTGCTGCGCCGCTAAACTTGGGGATAAGCCGAATATCAAATTGCCTGGATGCCATGGTTAATAAAAGGCCGAAATAGCTTGAAGTATTTTAATTGCTCGCTACTAGTCCTGTTTCTCTGTCTCTTTCTCTCACTCTCACATGCCATGTCAATACACTGGTTTGCACGATTCTGCAGTGAAGTAACCAAATGCCCCTTCCCACAATGCTTCTTTTATACCAGTTCTTGGCTGACCAAAATTTGCATATGTTGCATACCCCGTCCCACTGGAAACGAGACGTGTGACCTACAAATTGCACTCCCAATGACACTCATGCTTCCGTTTTTCTGTACTTCCGGTACAAGATACATTCACGCCATTTTCGAACTTCAAGGTAGGCCATTTTGCTCGTCACTTCTTGTTTCTTTCTTTTGGTGTTGCTATGAAAGGAATTCAATTCACACAGCTTCGTTGTCACATTTCATCTCTTGCTCACTCGGTTCACCACCTGTTTTATTTCATCCAGCTGTGTACAATTGCTAAATTCATGTAAATGACAGCATGCCATTCATGGTCTCTTTGAACGACGAATCCTGGTTGGCTCATCGGAGACAGCTGTCTGCGGGTTCTGCCTTTCAATTTCACTACAGGCTACTTGATGGGAAAGAATTTTTATAATTCATAAGTGTGACTATATTTAGAATCTCTAGATTTTTCCTTACTGATCTTAAGGTAATCTATAGACTTATTTGGTATATTAAATTTAAAATGTTATCTTCCTACCACACTTTCCAAATAGAACATCAAAATAATTGGTTTATTTTCTTTTATGGAATATCAACCTTCATGGGTTTAATTTAATGCAAAAGCCATCCTTGTTGAATAGCAGTGATATTACTTAACCCATAGCTGGAAGGAGAACGAGGTTCACAACCTTTCTCAAGGGTATTAGTCTGAAAGTGAATGTAATTGTGCAATTGGAAATTGAACTTGCTTACTTCAAGGCCACACCTAGCACTTTAGCAATTATTCCATAGGATTCCCTCAACATCAAAATAAGCTATGTCTTAAATATTTTGTTAATATCTATTAAGAATGACTTTTTAGATGTTGAACTTAACTATTGATAAATGTTGAATTTTTTATTGATTACTACAGTGTTTCCTAACCTTGTGGCTCATTCTTAGTGTCAAAAATCTCCAGGTCCACCTAAGCACAAATAGAAATTTAGTGTACCAGGAAATTTTATTTACAAAAGCAGAATGTAGTAGAAATTTTTTTCTTTTTTGATTAGACTACTCCTGGTGTCTATCAGCTTGTCAAGTTTAACTTCCAAACCTTGACTCAATTTCAGGCATAAACCTCCTCTTCCATCCCCCAATCAATCAATAAATTCTTTGCAAGTATATCTTTTGCTGTAGAAAATAAAGAATGCTATTTGGATACCACATATCTTTCATAAATTCAATTTTAGATTGAATATGGATGAGAAAGATGCTTTCTTTTGATGAAATCTCTTGGGATTTTTGCTATGAAGTAAATAGCCCTTCACAAAAACATAAATAAATGCTATATAATTAATAATTCATATCTATTGAATAAAATAAATCAAATCTTTAAAATGGTAGAATAATAATTGGATGAAAAAGGAAATTGGTTTTGAAATTGCTTAGGATAACAGTTGTCATTGTTGCCATTATTTTTGGAGGTTATATAAACTATTTTAGTACTGATTTTGGCATAACATAGCACTATATATAGTAAACAGAAA
The DNA here is from genome assembly GCA_963585895.1 of Sepioteuthis lessoniana. Taxonomy (NCBI): domain Eukaryota; kingdom Metazoa; phylum Mollusca; class Cephalopoda; order Myopsida; family Loliginidae; genus Sepioteuthis; species Sepioteuthis lessoniana. The sequence continues at coordinate 21,796 of CAUZXS010001693.1, read as the reverse complement.
TTTATCACTGCTATTTATAATACTTCAGATATGCCAATTTAATTGACCTTGCCAACCAGCGCCGTGAGAAGTTGCAAGAATCGTGTCGTGCCTACCAACTGGTACGTGAAGCAGCAGAGCTAGCTTCCTGGATCACTGAGAAAGAGACTGTAGTTGTCGCTCAAGATGTTGGAGAAGATTTAGAACAGGTTGAAGAAATGCAGAAGAAGTTTGATGATTTCCAGAAGGTAAATTTCAAGGGGGAAAATGTTGAATTTGAAATTATATCAATAGGTAAACCATATAGTTTGTAGAGGCTAGAATTAAGTTATTGAAAATAAAATAGATATTTTATTGCATTTATTATATTATCGATCGTGTGATATTGATCTTTGTATAGAAAAAATTAATCTGCTAAAATGCAAGCAAAAAGTATCATTTTAAAGATTCTTAAAAGGGAAACTGGTTATAAAGTTTTTTCAACTATATTAACGTAAAAAATTTCTATTTAATAAAAATTTGATATCTATGGTCAGTAAATTTTTTGTATCAAGCCAAAAATTTACTAAGCTCACTAGAACTGCCTTTAAAAACTCTTTCTGTTATATTTTTAGGATCTAAAAGCCAATGAAGTCCGTTTGCAAGAGTTGAATTCTATTGCCGATAGACTCACAGCTATGGGACAAACCGAAGCTGCTGAAAAAATCAGGGAACAGATTGCTGTTAGTATTTTTCTGCTTTTTTGTTTGTGGGACTAGTTATTTGTTTGGAATAAGAAATGAAGAGTCTATAATGATGCATTCTATCAAGTACACACTTTAATCTAAAGATGGTTGATTTTTTTTTTTAAATTACGACTTGTATACATAATGAAAGCACAAGCAAGGTGGCTTTATTCTTGTATTTTTTGTTTTAAGAACCTTATATATATATATATATATATTTCTTTTTGTTTATCCCAATTGATTCCTTTAATTTTTGGCTTAATTTATTAAAATTTAATTATGAATTTTATAGTTTTGTGAAGTTTTAAGCGTTTGTGAATAAAACAAAAAATATAAGTTAATTTTGCAAATTAATTTAAATTTCAGACACTCAACAATCGCTGGGAGACTCTACAAATGGTCACCCAAGAAAGGCAACAGACTCTTGGCAGTGCTCACCAAGTGCAAAGATACCACAGGTGAGATGGACAACTTTCTCAGTTTAAAGAGCTTTTGATTTTATATATATATACGCTTGATTATATCTTTTTTGTAAAAACAAGAAAATGAATTTTCATTGATAAAGATCTATATAAAATCTTGTTTAGCGATACTAACATTGAATTATTTTTGTTATGAAGTTATTGCATTGTTTATATATAGATAATAGCAAAAAATAGTTGTGTGGAAAACAAAATAGATGCAAAGAACTTGTTTTTTTATGCTTAGTTATCCATAATTATTTATATCTGTAGAGATGTGGATGAGACCAAAGACTGGATCTATGAGAAAGACATTGCTCTTAACAATGACAACTACGGCACTGACTTGAGCAGTGTTCAGGCTCTCCAACGTAAACATGAAGGAGTAGAACGTGATTTAGCTGCTCTTGGAGAGAAAGTAAGAAGGCTTTAAAAAAGATTTTTTAAATTTTATTTTATATATAAATGAAGATACTTTTAATCACTTTCCCAAAGTGTTTTGTTTAAGTTTTATCAAATTTTCTAGTTTTTTGGGGGGTTTTTTCTAATAGAATTATGTGTTACTCTTATAATTGGTTATATTATGGACTTTTATAAAGAACCTTACCTTATTCTGTGTTGATAATTTAAAAAAGAATTCTTTATGGACTTTACAACTTTATATTAGTATTGCAAACTAATAAAAGTGTATATAATTTGTCTTATCCAACAAAATTTGCTTTTACTAAAAACTGGGCAAATCTGGTTATCTGTGTTCTTTTGATTTTATGTAACTTATGTTCTCCCTTTTAGCATTTTCATCTGAAGTGGTTGTTCCCAAATTTTTTTCATATGGAAACCAACAATAAATTGTGCTTTGCATTATGTCAAAATATTTTCTCAGCTAGTTTCATGTTTGCCAATAAATAAATGAATATTAAATTCATCATATGAACTTATACTGTAATAGGTGATTTTATTCATTTATTTTTTCCCCCAGATATAATTTTTGAAATAATGTAGATAATACCAACTTTTAATTAAAATAAGATTTAGTAAATTAAGCAGACATTAGGAATTGATACTATTAGTAATAGCTAATAACCAGTGAGCTGATTTCAATTGAAAAACAATTTGTGATGTTGATTTTTATTATTAATTACTTAATGATGGTTGTATGTGTTATTTAGGTAAGAGATCTTGACTCATCAGCCAAACGATTGATGGAGACTCATGCCGATCAAGCTGAGAGCATTTATGAACACCAAACAGAAATCAATGAAATGTGGAATGATTTAACAACAAAAGTAAATATCTTGGCATTATTTTATGCTTTCATATTTCTTAATTTTGTTTTTTGGTATGAACAGGTGAAGTTTTCAATGATGTTCATTTATAAATTGAAAATAGAAACTATTTTAAACACATTTTAATTGCTAAACTTTTTAATGAAATCCAATGTAATGGTTTTAATAAAGTATTTCACTAAAAAATTGTTTTATAAAAAGGGATGTTATCATAACAATCTTAAGCACAAGTTTTGAGTAAAAATAATGTAAGCTTTCGTTGTTGTAAGATTATTAGGTATGTTAATTTTAAAAGTATTTCATTTTGTATTTGCTTAAATTTTCTCATTATTTCAGGCTGATGCTAGAAAATCTAAACTGTTGGACTCTTATGACTTACAACGTTTCCTTAGTGATTACAGGTAAGCCATGGTTTATCTTTATTTGAATGTTATTGTTAAGTACACTTAATGACTGCTGTAATTATCGGAAATGCTTGTGGTGTAATGGTTATTGTTAAAGGAAGTGGAATTGTTTACTTGAATTCATATCCTGAACAAGTGGTTGCATTTCAAATAGCACAAATATTCTTGGAGAAAGGTATGAATCCAGTTATTCTGTCTCCAGCTATGGCAACTGGTCTAGGAGAATGAAAACTCAAACCAGTTGTAGACCTAAAGAGGGATGAACAGTGCCATACTATTCCTACCCAAGACAGTACATGAGTAGGTTAAACCAGGTTACAGAACCCAGTGAATGAATGAATGAATTATTAAGAATTGGCTGATCTGATTTCAAAGTTCATGAATTAATAGAATTATTTTTCAATATCTTTTAAACAAATCCAAAGCTCAGCACTTCAATCAATAAATGTTCTTTGTATGAAGTTGCATGTAATAAAATCTTCAGTGTAATATTGACTCATCTCCTCTGCCATAAGCAGGATGTGACAGCAGGTCAATTTCTTTGCAGAGTACTTCTAATTTGAATCCAGAATTTTCCTTTTCCTAGACTAGTTACCTTACTGAGTCTAAAGACCCCAGACTTTCCTACTATTTACCCATAGCTGGAAGGAGAACAAATGGATTCAAGCTTTTCCCAATGGCATTAGTGTGAAGTAAAACACAAACAGCTTATCCAGGATTTGAACTTGGTTCGCTGATTCTATTTCTGAGGATAACTGTTACACTATATCATGTGTAATAAACAGATTTTCTCAGTTGTTGGGATGAACCCAAAAGCAAAAAGAAAATTATGATTTTTGAAAATTTATTTTTATAAAATGTCTTCAGAAAAAACATCTCAATTTTATTTTATTTAATGAATTTTCATAGTTTATTTATGAAAGAAATGAAGTGTGTGGGTATGAAATAGTAAATGAAAACAAGCTTGTGCTTTCTAGAAGTAACTGAGTAAATCAAAACAGGGCAATAGTTCAATTTTGTGAGGGCTTTGAAGACTCTCTGTTCATTTTGGTACTTGAATATTTAAAAAAAAAAGTGTAAAAAATAGTCTTATGCTCCTATCAGCAAGAAATATTATTGTATGTTTTGATAAAATATACTTATATCTACCTTGGTGGTAGTAGTGTTTATCTTAGGCATTTTTATCCCTGCTTTGCAGAGACCTCACCTCTTGGATCAACAGCATGATGGCACTTGTGTCTTCAGATGAGCTAGCAAAAGATGTTACTGGTGCCGAGGCCCTACTTGAGAGACATCAGGTTTGTAGAATAATTTTGTATAATATCAATGTTAGATCCTACTTAATTTACAGTACTGAAAATTTGTCATTCTTCCTACAAATTTTGTCACTTTTTTTGATAAGGTATTAGTGTGTGGGTTCTAATTTTATTTATTTATTTATTTATTTTTTTTAGTTTATGCTTGTTTGAGTTTTTAAATGGGTCTTCAATGTTGATTGAATGTCAAATGCTTAATTATAAACAAGGTATCTGTTCAATTGAAAAAAAACTTTTCCTTCATAGCTTTCACTATTGAACATCTATTGACCTTTCTTCCTCCATTATCCCTTACCCATCCTAATTCATTTGCTTTCATCTCTTTATAAAAACCAACACATGTTTGAGTAAAGCAATCCATCAATTACTCTTTCAAAATATTTAACTAAAATAGTAAAATATTCTCATATCTACCAAAAATATAAATGATATTCATAAACAACATCAATTTTTAAAAAATATTTTATAAATGAAGAAATAACTAACTATAACATCTTTTCAAAAATTAAAATTGTTTCACGAGTCAGTTAATTATTTTAATGATGGACATTTATTATGCAATTAGCAAAATGGTCCCATTTTCTTCATAATTGTGTAATCTAATCTTTTGAGGCCATTCTCTAGCATTGTTTTTAACCCTTATCTTTAGATAAACAGAAATTTATGATTTTTGACTTGTATTATAAAAGGCTGTAATGTTTCAAATTTTAGGCATGATCAGTTGAAATTATGGATATGAAAAATCGAAGACAAATGACAAAATATTTCCTAAAAAATCTCTGTTCAAAATGGCAGTTGGTCAAAAGAAGTAATTAGCAGGATAAAAATTAAGATGACTCTTGGGGAGAAAAAATATTTTTCCTTTACAGTTTTTGTTTTGAATTGATTTATTATAAAGTGACATGCTAAAAAATTTTTAACTTATTTTCCAAACATTGGACACTTATTGTTTGTTACAGAAATGTTTTAAATGTTATACATTTTCTGTTTTTATTCTGTAATCCTCAAACTTAATTTAAGATTTACTTAATACTTTGTTGAAAATAGCAAAACTTAAATTATATTTAAAATCAGATTCCTATGAGAAATTGTTTGCTTTTTGTAATTGCTAATTTTAGATAGTAGATAGTAATTTTGCTGCTACAAATTAATAGCAGTTTAACCTTGAAAAATTCTGTTAATGAATATTTGTACAATGGTTAAATTACCCTTTTGAAAATTGGGTTGTTATTTTAACTTAACTATTCCTACCTTGGAGTATTAAAATAAGGAAGAATAAAACTCAACTGCATGCATATTTTTAAAAAATATCTTTTAAATTCTACCTGCAACAGTAGTCAATGTTTCTCTTATAAAGACAGCATTCCCCATGCCCTGAGCCCACCCTTACCTTCCTCTATCTCTTTCTAACCGTGTGACCAGGCCTCTACTAATCCAACTGGCAATATTTAGTTGTTCCTTTTTGTCTTGTACTTTGGTGCCAATGATTACGACATATCACCATCTTGCAGATGTTCAGTTCTGAAATTGTGAGCCATTACGGAATCTCGCAGTACCCTGAAGAGGAAGAGGAGGAGGATGAGGTAGACTTGAGCTTGCCCTGTGTGTGTGTGCGTGTGTGTTGGAATGATATTCACTTATGATTCTAGCCTTAGGTTTGTTTGCTGTGACAATAATGGCAGGCATTTTTTTTCTTTCCCTAATATAGAGTACTGTTCCAGCAAACATTTCCACCTCTTAATTCATCTTGAAAACTTTTCAGAAAAAAATCTACAGATTACTTTAAATATTTTTATAGGCTGAATACTTATTTTTCTCTTGCCTAGAAAAATGTTTGTTTTAAACTTTTAATTATTATTGTTAATCTTTTATATATATTTTCTTTTTTACCATTTTTCAAATTCCATGACTTAGATTCCATGAAACAAGCTTCATTATTTTTAATTATTACGATTGATGAAAACATATTTCTGAGTATTTTATAGAATTTTTTTTTTCTCGAAATATAATTCATGAATTCATCAACAATAAGGATTATATTTAATCCTGAATAACCTATTGATAAATCCCCATTTAATTTCATAAGCTTATTCTAGTTGTGAATATACTTACCACTTTTGAAGTTAAACTGACTTAAAAAAAACCATTATATTTGCTTTTTGATTCCTTTATTTCAAATCTTTAACCATCAATGGTAAAGGCAAATTTTCAAAGCAAAATAAAAATTAAGTTGGTTCTCTTTGTTTTTTTTGTTTTTTTTCACATAGCCTACACACACACACACACACACACACAGACATTATAGAAGTGCTTCAACTCTTAAAAATGATTCTCATCAGCTACTCTTTACTCTGTCATATATTGAATTGAAGAAATTGAATTGTTTATAGCAGTTACTACTGAGGGGTGTCCTTGTGGTGTAATGGTTAAAAGTGCTGGACTGCAGAATTGTAGTAAGCAAGTTCAAACTCCAGTTGCGCTATTATGTTCACTTTCAGACAAATACCCTTCGGAAAGGGATGAACCCCCATATCCTCCCAGCGATGGGTTAAATGCACCACTACTGTTCTAGAAGGATGGATTTGGCATTAAATAACCCATGAAGGTTGATATGCCATTAAAAAAGCAACAAACAGTTACTACTGATTTAAATTGCATCAACTTTTGGCATGTAAAATGCACATGTTAATGATGGTTCTAAATATAAATATTTTTAATAAAAACAGGTGAATTTTATTTATATATTTTCAATATTTATATTTCTTTATATATATATATATATATATATATATATATATATATATTTATAATCACAGTTTTTTTGTTTTGTTTTTTTGTTTTTTTGTCTTATGATTCACAAAGTTTGAGTATTGGAAATGTTTGCTGTAAGTTTGAGGATAATTCACTTGTCTTCTTCACTTGTCCAGTTACAAGTGCAGTTAGACATGTGACTTCCTTGAACAGCTGAACAGTCCTATTCCCTCGCTATTGCCTGTTTAGGCAGATTTTTTTTAATTCTGAAAAATAACCAAATGTCATGAAACTGCTAACCCAATTGTCCCTTCTAATCAGATTTTTTTCTCAACCTAGACAGTTTTTAATTAACATGATAAATTTTTTTTTTTCATCAACCAATCTTTTTTTTTATAATAATAATAATAATAAAGAAAAAAAAGCATGATAAAATATACTACTGTAAAGAGTACACAAATCAAACTGATCTTATTAAATCACTCCCCAAATTACAAAAGTAATCTATGAGAAATCTGCTTGTGACATGGCATTATCACTAGTGCTTTAAACACTTTAAATAAAATTTTTATTTTTAAAACATTAATTGTTAATTAGTTTCTGATAAAGAATTATTAAAATTTTGAAGAAATGAAGATCACACTTTTTTCCCCCGACTCTACTAATTTTAGTGCTTGAAATTGGTTTGGTTTCTGTAAAATTAACCAAGGGAGGTAAAAACTGTTAGAACTAAAAAGCTAAATTAAGACTGACTTTTCTACTATTGCAAATGGTTTTACAACCAAAAGATACTACTGAATACAAATTTTGATGGCCATCAAAAGTTAAACTTCTTTCTAAAATCCTTAATTCTTTCCTGGATTTAAAAAAAATTAGATTCTTATTCTTTTAATCTTATTTAATCAATTTGCTTCAGCGATAAATGTCCCTTTTTATTACAAAAACACAAAATTGGTTTGTTGAATTGATTCCATATAATTCCTAAGCTACACTTTTTATATAGATTGTATTCGATTCTTTTCTGCGTTGAATTTGTTCCCAAGGTTTTTCTTTTCAATTGTCTTGTTTTTTTTTTTATGTTAACAATTTGGAGTGTTTTTGTTGTTCTTTACCAACTGTGCCATGTTGCTATGAGCAACCATGAGCTTCTGTACTAATTTAGAGATGGATTGCATGTTATGGCTTTGTAGTTGTTGGCAATATTGTGTTGCCATGTCACATAATTATAGCATGTCTTTGTTCTGGATGTAGAAACAGACAAATAGGCAGACCAGTCATATTCTATCATCCATGTGACTAGATAATTGACTAGATTCAACCAGTTTCTACTTTCTATTTTATCCAATCATCTTAGAGTTAATAAATATTGTGGCTTTTTTTCATTCAAGATTCAGATTTTCCTTTTGGTTTTTCTCTTTTTCTTTGTGAAATGAGTTATGTTTTGCTATTCTCCCCGAATAATTTTTTTTTTTTAATTATGTAATTTTATGTATAGTTTGAATTGACAAACTTTGGCTGATATTTTACAGTATTCTTGTTCATAGTAAATTTAGAAACCAATTCATTTTGTATTTTAATCCGATTTTTTTATAACCTATTCTCAGCCTGCTTCAATGTGCAAACCAGCTCAGTTTTTAAATCTTTTTTATTGATAAGTTTTTATTTGTAAGAAAAGAGTATTTTTTTTTTTAAATTTAATTTTTTTTCTTGGCTCCAATAAAACCAATGTGCTGATGTGTGCATGTTATTTGAATTTATATATCCCCTTGAGAGGTAAGCCTGACGATAGATCTGATTTGTGATTTTCAGATAGCAATTTTTGGAGAGCGAATATAACTTATTTTCTTATTCAGTTATTTCTTAAGACTCTTTTTTTTTTTTTTTTTTTTTTAGATAGGTTAGTGTGATGTAATTTTATCCTCATTTGAGTCGGTATTTTAGAATTTAACTAAAAAGTTTTCTTCATTATATAGCAATTAATTTCTTGTGCTGATATTTTGTCAGTATTATATGTCATGTTATTCTGTAGTTAGTAAAACTTTTAGCAATTGACCATTTTTTGTTTGAATAGATAATAAAATTGTTTTCAATATTTTTACTGATCAAGAGTTTGATAGATTTTAAAATTTACTAATCTATACTACTGAATAAAAAAAAAATTACAAAGCATTTATATTGTGTTGCTTACAACTGTAAATATCTTTTTAAAAAAAAAAAGTTTGTCTGCTTGTTTTCCTTGTTAGTAGTTTATTTGAAACATCTACTGACAACTTTTGGATTTTTTGCCTTGTGCGTCAGTTAATTAGCAAATTGCCCCTTCTAATCTCAACTACCACCTCTTGCTGGTTTTATTCATTTTTTTAATCTAATTTTTAAAATTTTATTTATTTATTTTTTTTTTACTGAAAGCCTTGTGTTGTGTTGTCTTGCCTTTCCACCTGCCTGGGAACGTTTTTAGTAGTTAGTTGGCAACAATAACCAATGTCGTCTTGGTTTGGTTTTTGTTTTCAAATCTGTTTCCTTCAGTTCTGTGTCTGCAAGTTTTTTCCTCCATCCTGTTTGGTGGTCATGCATGATGCTTTCCAGTTCTCAACATGGTTGTTATTTAAATAATGTTTTTTAAAAAAAACTTTGAGGGTATGTTTTACTTCAACAATAAATAACATTGTGGGAGATATGTAAAATTAATTTTTTTTTTTTTTTATTAGGATAAAATAGCACTTATATAGTTAGCCTTTTTTCGACAAGATAAAATTATGTTCCCTTACATTTTTAAAAGATTTTCTTGCTTGATATGAAAATCTTATTTGTTTTTAAATACCAATTGTAAATGCTTTTAAATTTAAAAAATAATTTAGTTTAATGCATGCCTTTTTGTTGGCATTCCTTTTTATTTTTATAATGATCCTGAATGTGTTCCAATTCTCTCCAGTTAATTTAATTTTTATTTTTCTACTTATTTTTCTTTGATGTCTTTTGCAAATCTAGATTTTTATAAATTTACTGGTAAAATATAGACAAAATACATAAAAATTTAATAGTTTTATGTAAATGTGGTTAGAATTGTTTAATTTTTATTTCTGCTTAATTCTTTAGATTATTTAGCAAATTAACATATATAGAAATGTTGAAGACTTTATATTTCACTTAAAATAACTGAATATCAAATAAGTTGTGTAACCAACTGAAAGTTTTAAAATATATATGTAAAAATAGAAAATATACAAAATTTACTGTATATGACTGAATTATTCTTCTATATTATTAAAATTTACAATCATAAAAGAAAACTATATATGGATAATTACTTAACTAAACTTAAAGCAAACTTTTTTTTTCTAAATTACTCTTAGAAAAGATGCACCTTTTTTAGTTGAGTGTATATTTTCCTTGATGTAACTCACTTGTAATTTTTTCTATAATATATATTCACGTAATGTTATTAAAATATTTACATATGATAATACTAAATATTTTATGTTAGCAAAGAGTGGAGAGTAATTAAAAGTGGCAGAAATATAAAGTTTACTTTTACTCACTTAGCTTAAATGATATGATTCAATTTCAAATGCTGTAAGGCTTAATGAATAAATGTAAAATGCGATAAGGTTTAATAGTTAAATAAGCATATTATTTGTATACTTTTGAAAAACAATTTAATACCTCTTTGTCCTATAATAGTTGTTATATTTACATATAAATTTTATATACTAAATGTAACAACCATTATATGGGACCCTTAGAAATTATTTTAAGAAAATTGGCAAGATTTATCAGTAAAGGTAAAGAATAAGTATTTTTATGAACAATATTATTTCCCTGGCAATTTTGTGCAAGTACAGATCTTCAAATGCTTACAAAGATACAAGCCCTTTCTCTTAACTGCAACAAATAATGCTGTAGCAAAAATTATTTGAATCATGAATTTTAGCTTGCATAGACTTATTAATACATTGGAGTAATAATTTAAATCTCTCAAGTTCATCTTTCAAGGGCAGATCTACTATGAAACTAATAAAGCTTAATTTTCAGGGGCCCCTTAATCTTGAAGGGGTCCCCGCTTCATTGCTTAAAAAGTTTGGGTCTACTGTATGAGAAAGGGAATTTAGAAAATAATTCTAATAGTCTAGTTCAATACAAAAAAGCTAAAGGTTAGTAAAATTCCAACCCTCCTATAACAGTTCAAGTTTTAGTACCCCACCACCAATGTAGGTTCACCACTGCATCTTGGTGAATATTATTTGTGACACTCTTTAATATAATTTCTTTATTTTTTTTAAAAATATCTAAAAAAACTTAAAAAAACAAATTTGTGATCATTGACAATATTCACTTTCTTCATCTTTAAAAAAAAAAAAACTTGTATTTGTCTTTATCTTGCTGGTTTTTATTGTGCTAGGTGTGTTTCAGGATTCTGTAAGAATAAGGCTGACATTAATGTTTTTATTATTCTCTAATGCACATAAAACACAACACTCTACCATGGTATCTGCATATTTAACATGAGTAAAGATATCATGTTGCTCCAAAATATTTGTATTTCTGTGCATCAAGTCATGATTAGTTTTTTGTTTTTTAAATTGCCTTGTGCTTTTCAGTTTCCACACTGCTTTATCTTTATTCCATTGTGATTAATTTTCTGTATGTCCTTTTGAATTTCTTAGGAACATCGTACTGAAATCGATGCTAGGGCTGGCACATTCCAAGCATTTGAAATGCTTGGTCAACAATTACTGCAGAACCAACATTATGCTAGCAGTGAGGTACAGCAGAAACTTGAAGATCTTGCTAAATCCCGACAAGAATTAGAACAGTAAGTTCAGTCTTATTTCAAAATCACTCTTCATGAGGTTAAGTGTTTGTCCGTTGATTGATTCAAACAAATAGGACAATGCAATGCATGTGGATTTCTTACAACCAATATAGTTCAAAAGAAGTAGAAATAATAACAGGAGTCTTGCTCGGTCAACCACTGAGCAACTGCTCTGGATTGCAAATCAGACAAGATTATATATAACCTTTTTGATACTTGCCAATCAAGTAAGTTTAGAGGATGGCAAAGTTATCTAGTAAGTCGAACAGCGTGCAGTTCTTGACCTTTTAAGAAATTAAACAGTGTGGAAGAATCCACAATACTATCATTTGTTGATGCTTCTTGTAATTTAAATTGTCTTTTTTCTCTTAAAAGCCTTCTTGGTAGTACCTCTCAAGGAGGGTATATAATATTGCTTGCTGACACTGAGAGGAACATTTGCTCTATTTATTGGCAATCATTTAAGATAATGAGGATTGTAAGAAGTTCACTAATCGTTGAATCTTTGTCCTTCCAAGAAGCAAGTAACATTCTGTAGAATGCTACTTGAAAACAATGAAGACAATTCTGGAAGAAATTCATAGGGTAAGTGTAGGTCAAATTCAAATCAAATGTTTTACTGATAACAAATTCCTCATTGACTTACTATATTCTTACAGAATCCTTGAAGAAAAAAGATTGATACTGGATAAAGCCATTATTAAGGATATAGTGGCTAAGAGAGGAAATGGTGAGGTGAAGCTGGTTGACACCAGAAGTCACCTGGCTTAACCTACTGACTAAAACTATATTGTCAAAGAGTTTATGTAATATCTTGCAACAAGAAAACATCACTTTTGAACATTGACAAGGACAACTAATGAAAAATAAGGAGTGTTGATTATCTCTTTTGGTCGGGAGTTTGTACCCTTGATAAGTATCAATAACCACCATCTTGGGTCAGCTAGTTTTTACCCGGCTATTTTCATACTTTGGTTAACAAAAAGTGAGTTTTATTTAAATTTAAAAATGGTTCATCTTTATGATTCTGCATTAATAGAAAAATGTCAACTATTGATTTGTATACCTTTGATAATTGATATAGATGAACTATCACAAATAATACTGAATTTTATCTTCATTCTTATTTGTTTTGTTTTAATTTTTTTGGGCATATTTTATGTCAAAATAAAAAGAGATTTATAGTTTACTTAAGAACATATATATGGGCTTCTATTGGAGGTCCAGGGGAGTGTAATAGTTAAAGTACTGGACTGTGGCTTCTAAGTAAGCAACTCCAGTCATGCTATTACATTCACTTTCTGACTTATACCCTTGGGAAAGGTATGAATTCTCTTCTCCTCCGGCTTTGTGTTATATAGTACCACTGCTGTTCCTCTACAAGAATATCTTTGCCATTAAATTACCCATAAAGATTGATATGCCATTAAACAAAAACCAAATCATTTAATAAGCACAAAAGTTTGAATTTGTTTTTATTTGCTATTAGGAACCACAAAGTTCTTTTTTACTTATTGTTTTTTTTCTCTCATTTCTATTTGCCAGCTAAAACTTGATCATTATAGAGTAAAATTTATGGTTTTGTTTGACATTCTTGAAATAACAATCCTACAAAATACAAAAAATTTTTTCTCTGTGTGTCAAATAGACCTGTTCGCAAATTATTTGTATTATCATGTCGCACTGCCAGCACAGATCTCCCTGACCCTCTCTCGCCACCCATCCCTATCGTCCTGTATCGGCACAGAGCTGTTGTATATAGGTTCTAGCTGGTCATCCTGCCTTTGCTCATCCATGTGAAGGGGTCCACAGGAGTATGTCACTTATAAGTTTGTCCCCACTTCTCCAGCAGTGTCCCACATGTCTGGTTTGTCTAACTTGGATAGTTTTCATGGTAGGTGGCCATACAGCTGCTGCTTTATATGGTGCTGCCTCCAGGACTTGTTCAATATTGCTTGCAGCATTCTTGTGTAATTGCCATCAAGCTTTTTCTCCATATGTTCAGTTAGCATCCATGTAGTGACATGACCACTGCTTGGAAAAAAAGTGCATTTTATTTTATTGGTCAGGTCTGACTTCCATATGACCGATAGCTGTCCATACCTTTGCTAATTGTGTATTGATGTCTGTCTCAGTTGATGAGACATTGCTTCCTAGGTAGGTGAACTTGTCCACTAGTTTCAGAGAACTGCCATTTAGTGTGGAGATGTTACCTCTTTGGTTAAAGCACAAATATTCTGTCTTGTCTGCATTGACATGGAGACCTATGCCATCAGCTGCTCGTTCCAGACTATATAGCAGTGTTTCCACTTGGGGAGGTGTATTTGCCAGAAGTGCTATGTCATCGGCATAGTCCGCATCTGTAATTGTTTGTTTGGGGTATCTTCTGCTTCTTTCCTTTGCCAGCTTGAAACAGTTATCTTTCATTTTATCAATATACGTTCTAAGCATGTATTCTAGGCAAATGATAAAGAGGTATGGGGCTAATGTGTCTCCTTGCAGCACACCTGTTACAATGTCGAAGTAGTCTGTGTCTCCATCCAGTGAGCAGACTTTAACTTTTGTGTTTTTATATGGCTTTATTATATCTGTGATGGTTTCTTTGGGTGTCGAGTCAAAGGCCTTTGAGAACTTGACAAATAATATTATTGCCTCTATGTTTTTTTGCTTGCACCCCTTCTAGAATTCGACAGATATTCAAAATTTGATAGTTATACCTGATATCATAAGTGTAAATTATTTGTATTAAGAATAGTTTCTTGAAACTAATTGTTTTCTAAGGATTATTCTTAGTTACTTGAAACAATATAACTGCAAACAAATGACTTTTATTAAATAGAATTATTTAAAACCATATAGTTGTTAGTATTAGATACTTGAAACCATACAGGTGTGCAAATTATTTGCATCAGATAGGAAGACTTGATGTTACAAGTGCAAAAAACTTAAACTACACAAATTGTAAATATAAATGTATGCATTTCATTAACCTCTAGGCATAAAATAAACCCATTTAGGTTGACATTCTGTTAAAATCAATTGCTCAATAAAATGCTTTTTGTGTGCACTTGATTTCTTATACATTATTTTTATTTATTTATTTTTTTTTTTTTTTTTTAAATCTGAATATGAGCACAGGTAAAAAATCATACATTATAGTAGTAATTCTAGTCAAGTAAGAACATTAAGTTTATAAGTCCCAAAAATTCACTCTGAATTGTCCAGCAGGACACATGGCGTAATGGTTACAGGCATTAGTTCCCTAAACTTCTTAGGAGACAATCTGGAGGTTGCAGGTTCAATCCTGACTGCAGGCGAGTAACAATACAGGAATACTTAACACTTGTACCTGGTTATGGCTAACGGAATCAGACCAGGTGACCCCCATGGGTTCAATAAAGGACGTAGTTCGAAGTTCTGTGAAGGTTCCCGAATTCGACAAACACCTGAGGAAGGCCGGAGGACATATCGGCCGAAACGTTGTGGAAATAACAATAAAGATGAAGACAATAGTCCGAAAACCCTTCATGATAAAAATATTTTATTGAAGTATATGAATAGGTTCTCCAACAGGAGCTCATTTTACAATTCTTTTTATTGCAACTGGGATCAAATATATAAACAAAATCTTGATTCCTTCTCTGTTCAGTATTTTTGAGCTCAGAATAACAATTTCTTATTTCCAGAGCCTGGATTACTCGCCGTATGAAACTGGACCAATGCCTTGAACTCCAGCTATTCTATCGTGACTGTGAACAAGCCGAAGCCTGGATGGCATCTCGAGAAGCTTTCCTGGCTGGAGACACTGTCGATGGTGACAATGTGG
This sequence comes from Sepioteuthis lessoniana, assembly GCA_963585895.1. Taxonomy (NCBI): domain Eukaryota; kingdom Metazoa; phylum Mollusca; class Cephalopoda; order Myopsida; family Loliginidae; genus Sepioteuthis; species Sepioteuthis lessoniana. The sequence continues at coordinate 6,235 of CAUZXS010001693.1, read as the reverse complement.
AATCCCTTATCAAAAAACATGAAGACTTTGACAGGGCCATTAACTCTCAGGTGATTAAAAATATTTTTAAACCTTCTACTCCATTTGTATTCTCTTTCCAATGAATCATGTTTAAATTGTTTTAATTCTGAGATGAAGTACTTTTGTGATTAATTTTTTACTAATCTCTTCTTTGTCTTATCATTGGCAGAGGGTATTCAACCTAGAAATTGTGGTTTAAAAACAATAAAATAAAGAAAAGACTAACCAAAAATGAATAAATTAGTGTTAACTTATATGGAGAGTTTGTAATGAATTATCTTTAACTGTAAGAAAAATGAGATGAAAATGATAACTTGCTTGAAATTTGAGATTTTTTTTCCCTCTAAAATAGACATTTTAATTTCATGTGTTTGCATTGATAGAAATAAATGTAAAACTGTTACCTTTTATACAATATATTACCATAGTGTATAGAATATACTCCCCACCAAAAAAATTTGAGATCTAAATGTTAAAGCAAGAAATACAAATTTCTTTTTGTTCAGTAAACTATTACGAATATTTTTTAATAAATGAATGAAATCGAAAAACAGGAATATTTTTGGGGAGGATTAGGAAGAGTTATCCCCCTCAAATTTATCAAGTAAAATGTTAAAGGCATTCACATTGACTGAATGATTGTCTGTAACAACAGCTCTAATAAAAAAAAATCCAGAATTTATCAGTTGAAAAATACATTTTAGGATTTCCTGAGAAAGCCACTCACCATTTACTGTTACTTTAGGACAAGCTTTAACAACTGACGGTACTGTGTGTGTGTGTGTGTGTGTTTTTGTTTTTGTTTTTTTAAGACCAGTAATCATAAATACCATTATTCCTTTATAAAGCTCATCATTTTCATTTGCACCAATATACTGCCCACCATGAAATTGTATTCCTTTTTGAAGGTACATTTCATCAACTAATAAAACACAGTCCTGAGAAAGATGACCTTTTTCCAAGAGTAATTTTACTGCTGTAATTGATCCCACACCACTACTTTGGATTTTTTCTAATAAAGAAAAAGATGGTAATGGAAATTTCTCCAGAAGTAATTTATAAGCTTGCCTAGTAGTAAGGCATAACGTATTAGGTCTGCAGAAAATGGAGGACGGCCTTTTGGTTTATAATGTCTTTTTTGTAACTCATTTAAAATCGAGTATGGGTCTTCTATGTTTTTAATGTAGGTTGTAAAATTTTCTAACATGCTAAATTTTGTAAGTTTATGATTATTTCCATGTATAAACCATTGTGGTAATGGTATAGGGTTTGCATTACATTGGACCTGGACATGAAGGTTTTGGTCAATATGAATACATTCTTTTATAGATGGAAAATGTGTTTCAATGTCAAAGACTATTCTATAAATTAGAATAAAATCTTCATGTTTTTTTAAATTCAAAACCAGAGGGACAACATTTCGCAGTCAATTGGGTAAAATCCGTTATAGTGTCAGTTGAAAGAAAATCTTGTAATTCATCTTTTTCAATTCGTCGTTGCTTTGGGGGTATTCTAAAATCTGTTTGAATTGGCAAGACAGATGGTTTTATTATTTTTTCTGAATGTATTGTTGGTATTGGTTGTAAATTCCAATTCAATTTGTTTCTCTTACTTTTCAAAATATATTCATCCACAAGATGTTTGATGCAAAGAACTGAATTTTTCGTCGGAAACCAATTATTTTGATTAACAAATTTTATCCATTTTTCAATAAGATCAGATTTTCCAAGAGGAAAAGAAAATGTGGAGACTTTTTCACTGTTAGTATCATATCTACTAGAACAGCCAAATGCCACACATTTATTAACCATTTTTTGTTTTACAAAAATATCATGAAAATACTTTAAAATTCAATATCTAAATACGATTTATGTGTTAGCGAAAATATGTAATATGGAGTTTCAAAAACAAAACATCGCTTATGCAATTAAAAATCATTCAAGTGAGATCACTTTTGATTGCTAATTATTTATTGTTTTAATTTTTCAAACTAAGTGTAAACATGCATTTTACTGTTGAAAACATGTTTAGAAATTAAAATAGGTTCTGATAAATTCTCGTGAAATTTATAAATTATTTATTTACATTCAAAAAAGGTAATTCTTAAAGTTAAGCTCCTTTTTAAATTTTTAATTACCTAAGCGGTCAATCTGTTGATTGTTTTTTAGTTTCATTTTCAATTGGCCTGTTACAAATTGGCCTTTAATGTGAAATACGGGGCCATATTTATCAGTGGGCCATGATTAGGCTTAGACTGAAATTAGTGGAAGTTTTATCTCCTATCAATTTTTCATATTGCAGCAATTTGTCTTATTTCAGTTTGTTATTATCATGACTTAATCAGAAAAACCTAAATAATCCATCCTTTTCTAATCTAATGTCTTAGGTCTTGCTTTCTGTATAGTATTTTCTACTTTGACTTTGCTTTTTTACAATTTGGTTTGGCAACAAAATAAAGCTATTCATCTTTTATTTAAATCAGTGGAACTTATCATAAATTAGGGATTCTGTTTCTCAAAAAAATTCTTCAGCAGACCAATAATTATTATTAATTTAATTTTTTTATTTGTTTTTCAGCAAGAAAAAATTCAAGCTCTTGAAGCCTTTTCCCAGCAGCTCACTTCTGCCCAACATTATGACAGCGATGCCATTACTGACAAGAGAGATCAGGTTCTGGACAGGTATGACATTATGCAAACTATTCAAGTCTGCTTTATGCAAGTTATATGATTATTGGATAAAAATGTTTTGGTATTTTAATGGAAGTTAATACTGACGTGGTAAGATATAAACTTTAATCTTCCAATTAAACATGATTATCAATATTGTTGCAAAAGTTGATTATAAAGTTGGTGAAAAGGAGTTTACAATAAATATGGTTAGGACATTTTATTTCTAAATTTATTTTAAAATTAATCTTCATTGATTATCATATTTTACAGCCTATTAGTTGTATTTCTCACACTCATTCAAAAGTATACTTATAGATATAAAAAGTTTTCAACATGTTTGTTTAAAAAGTATAGAGACTGAATTTACCAAAATAGAAATCAACAATAAATGGAAAATTAATTTTCTTCAAAATAGTCCACTTGGCATTTAATACACTCATTCCAGTACATTTTCTATTGGTCAAATCATCTCTAAAACTTTTGATATGGTATGAAGCTGTTTCATTATGTTTCTTTTAATGTTCTCCACATTCTCAAATCTTACCCTTGAGATTTTAATCTTCTATTTAAAAAATAAATGGAGAGGAAGGCCTTAACTTGCATAATCCTGTATTTCATAAAAAACATCTTGTTAAAAAGTTGAGACAGTCTTGGTAAATTTTTTCATCAAATAGGCACTGGGTTAGATATCTTGATAAAAGTATAGACACCATCATTTTATTATATAAGTTACTCAATTATGCAGACCTTTTCATTTTTTTATATTTTTTACTGCATCTCATAGAGAAAAATATTAAGGTGTTCAGAAAGTAATAAGGTTTTTACCAGGGAGAATATAAAAACAAATGAAAGTTAAATTTATTTAAATATTATGATCAAGAATGTAATAACATTCACTTTTAATGACTGCTGTCCAACTGGAATGCATATTTTTAATTTCACATTTAAAGAAATCTGCGGTTTTCTCCCCATAAAATTATTTGGAAGACTATTTTCAACTTTTTGTTTCAGAATATTCTGCCACTTAGGGAATGTTCTAGTGATTGAAACTAATGAAAATCTGATGAGTATGGAAGATGTAGAAGAAACTCCTATCCTAATGATTTTACAGAAAAGTTAATATATATTTTCTTGGGTCAACGAAAGTTGTTAAAAATGAAAGTGATTATTTTTATAATATTCAAATAAATTTATCTTAAATTTATTTATATGTCCTCTTTTGTAAAATGTGATTACTTTCCACATACCCTAATTTATTTTTAAAAATTACAAATGAATCTGGAAATATTGTTTTGGGGCTTCATTTTCATAAAACTTTTATATACTACTATAGCTCAACTCATTTTGTTTTTTATAATTTTTTTAATTTGCTAGAGGAATTGCTTAATCCAAAAGGTGATGAAAGATTCATTAATGTGAAAATCATTCTTTTTAAAACAAAAAATTAAAGATTCTACACATTAAATTTTTGTACAATTTGTGTGTCATGTAATGTCTTTATATTAAAAAATTATTCAATCCTCTTTTAACAATTTTCTAATAAGCTTTATTGCTAGATTTAAATTTCAATTAAGTGTTTTTTATAGATTAACTTTTCTGTACTCGACTATCTTTTTTATTGCTAAGTGCACCTTCTCTTAAGTAATTCTGCTAATATTCAATTTAGATAAAGTAGTAATGTTTTTTTTTTTTAATTTTTTTTTAAATGATTCACTTTTCCTAATATTGCTATTGGAAAAAACTTAGCAGAAATTTCTCTCTATATTTAACAATTGATTTTTCTATTAATATTTTTTTCTTTTTAGATGGACCAAGTTAAAAGAGGCTCTAATTGAAAATCGATCCAAATTAGGTGAAGCACAGTCTCTCCAGCAATTTTCTCGGGATGCTGATGAAATGGAGAACTGGTTGCAAGAGAAGATTCAGATTGCCAGTGATGAGTCCTACAGAGATCCTTCCAATATTCAGGTATGTCCTCTTACCTCCTCTCAAGCTAGTTTAATAAATAAACAAAATTCACAAATATTGTACTTTTGGTCAGATTTCGATGGTCTGTGACAGTTGATATGTAGTCACATTTGCACCAACTATTTTGCACACTATCAGATTAACTTTCAAAGATTTGATTCGTCTTTTTAACCTATAACCATTTCATCATTTTGGTCACTACGATTTTTTTTTTTTTTTTTTTTTTTTTTTTTTTTGCTCAGATTCCTAAAAATCAGTTTTTTTTTTAAATATGGATTCTTGAATAAAAAGATTGTTCAGTCCACTTTTGACAAATTTTCTTGTCAACTGATCGACCTTACTTGCATTAGGAAATTGGTTTTGTCATGTTTTAAGACTTTGAAATAATTTACTTCTGGGGTATTCCAAAGTAATAGCAGTAGTAGTGGAGAATATCTGGATTGTTTTCTTGTATCAGTTTCAAAACAGAATAAGAAGCTTTCTTTATATACATCAAGTGACCCTGAATCTGTGAAATGGCATTTATACAGATTACTGTTGATTCCTTACCACCATTTTCCAATTACTCAGCTCATGTGCATCTTTTTTGTGATGTTTACAGTATTGGACAAAAAAATAAACATGGAAAAACTGAACCATTTTTTTAAAAAAATTTTTATTATTGCCACAAATTTCAATGGCTTAGACACATAGAGGAAGTGATTATTGTTGTCAAAGTTTCCTTTGTTGGAGCAAAAATTCATTAGTAAAGAACTATTCACAAATTAGGATATCAAATTAAGGAAAAGAAAATTCTCAGATCTTTCCTATTTTTTTTTTGGTATTTGTGTGTGTAAGCCATTGACGTTTCATCAAATTTTGTGGCAATAAAAATAATGGTTCAGTGTTTTCACTGTCTGTGTTTTATTTTATTTTTTTATTTGTTTATTATTTCCAGTACTATATCAAGTTAAGATATTGCATAATTAGTATGGTGCCTTTTTTTTTTTTTTTTTTTTTAACATTTGTATATTTATTCACTTGAATCTACTTGAAAGATCTTTGAAAAATATGGCTGCTGTGTATCAGATGACTTGTCAATGTATCAATAGAAATGCTATTGTCTGAATCAGTTTTTTTTACTTAATTTTTTAAAACTGAAAATATTAAAAGACTTCTTGAATTTCTTTACTGATTAAAATCTAAATGCTATAGCAACTTCTGTATCATTAATGTAATAATTTCAACATTTTGAGAATACAAATGAAAAAGGTGATCAGGAAGCAAAGCAAAAGACTTGAATTGGAATTTGTCTGCTTGCTATAAGACAACATATTTTATTAGAACAAAGGAAAATTTCAGTTGGCTGAATTTCTTTTTGCTGTTAAGGTATTGGTTTTCTAAAAGTCATTGCTACTTGTCTTTTAAAAACTGGCCATTGAAATAAGAGTATCACTTTGTGGGCCTATTGTAGTGATATTAATAAAAACAAAACACTCACTAGAAAACAGGTCAGATTTAAGTGTTTGTAGCTCTTCGAAATAATGCATAATTTCCCTATATCCTTACTGTATTTTTTCTTTTATGCCAAGGGT
>CAUZXS010001692.1:145000-152205 GCA_963585895.1 Sepioteuthis lessoniana | reverse complement strand
GCCAAAGCCATTCTCCTAGAAGAACAGTAGTGGTACTATTTAACCAATAGCTGGGAGGATAAGGAGGTTCATACCTTTCCCAAGGGTATTTGTCCGAAAGTGAACATAATAGCGCGACTGGAGTACGAACTCGCGTACTACTATCCCGCAGTCCATCGCTTTAACCATTACACCACGAGGACACCCCCTATTCTCTTTTGGGTAAATAATTCCTTGATATACTACATTATTTAAGTTACATAATCCATTCATGGGACAATTATTTCGAGTTTTACAATTACATTCGTTTTGTTTACAATTATTATTATTATTATTATTTGTTCGGTCCTGAAATTCCTTAATTATCTCTTTATTATGATTATTGATTATTTGAAAAATATTTTTAGTGCAGGAGTAACTAATTTTTAACGTTTTTCTATTAAATATTTTATGTAGTATATTATCATGTTTAAAGTGCTTATCTATCAGTTTCAAAAGATATTTACCTACATTTATACAAGCTAGTCTACAAAAAGGCGGGTTAGACCATATAATATTTCTTTTTCTATTGTTATGACTATATTTCTTTTCTTTTTTTTCTTTATTAATATTATTAGGTATATTTTCTTCTTGATAGGTAAACTCTTCCCTAAAACCGCTATTTTTAAGGGCATCTATATATATCTTTTCTATAATACTATATATATATATATATATAATACTATATAATACAATATATAATACTATATATATATATATGATTATGTATACATATATGGGTATATATATGTACATATATACATATTTATACATATATATGTACTTAAGTATTTTATATATATATTTGTGTAATATATACATGTATGTATGTGTTTATATACATATACATGTATATACATATGTATATACATCTGTTAGATATATATTCAGTACATATAAGTAAAATTAGCGACCGTAGTCGGGGGCGACCGGAAGGCTCCTTTTTCAATAGCACCGAGGTGTAGGGAAGGGCGGTACTCCTTCCCCTGGATTGATCTACTTTACCCTTGATACGTACCTTATAATGCTGAATGTTAAGCAATGAAGTATCAAGTACCATTTTTAAAGTCTTTGATATGACGCGACCTGGGACTGAAACCTGGTCTCCCGGAATATATATATAACCAAACCATTTATATATATGTGTGTGTGTATTTGTGTGTGTGTTAGTGTGTGTGTGTGTGTGTGTATGTGTGTGCTTATTAATTGCTCAGATTTTCTATCGATAGAACGGAGAGCATGGAAAAAAATGAAATCTTGCCTTTCCTAAGAAAGCACCTTCTGCTGTATTCATAGTTTGTTTCATTCAATCTTTTTGATTTCCTTAGCAGGAAACCATTTAACTGCGTGCAAACAAATGATTAATATTAATTAGAATTATTAGTGTTAAGTAGCAAAACTTGAAACTATTAAACTGCGTGCAAACAAATTCTATTTGATATTAATCATTTGTTTGCAACAAGTTGTTGCACTCATTGTCAATTCAGACCGTACCTAATATAAAAAAAAGAACCTGCGTCCACACAAGCGTACATATGTTCAGATGTGGTCCGATTGAGACATCTTAGAAGTGACACGAACTTAAATTCAAAATAGACTTTAATCGGCCATTTTAAGTATTTCGTTTGTTGACCCAGTGACGTGTCACATTTGTCGCGGGAAAACGATGCAAACAGGAGAACATATGGTGACTGTCAAAAGCGTCCAAGTTCCCCCCCCTCTCTCTCTCTCTCTCTCTCTCTCTCTCTCACGCACACACAAATACACATAGACACACTCGCTTGCGTTCTACCTGATTGCACAACTCAATTGGCTGGGAAAAACAAAACAAACGCTACGAAAGATTTTCAAACGGCAAATAACGTAAACCCTAGACGCGTTTCTTTCTTTTTTGTTTTTTGGGGTTTTTTTTGCAGTGGGGAGGAGGCACGCAGAGACAAAAATACATTCGGGGGTGGATGGCCTCCTACTCTAAGTCTAAATTGTTCTCTTTTTTCTTTTTTTATTTATAGATTAGTTGATGGAAGATAGAAATGAAGAGAGAGAGAGAGAGAGAGACGAAAGGTCTGGAGATGGGCAGATTGACTGATAAAATCGTCTTTGATAGCTAAAGAGATATGAACACACTGGGATTAGAAAATACTAGATAGATAGATATTAACAGGTCAAAGAAAAGATATATATGTATTTATACACACACACACACATATATATATACATATATATAGAGATATAGATAGATCATCATCATCATCATATCGCGCTGGTAGCACGGATATCCCTGACCCTCTCTCGCCACTCCTCCCTATCGTTCATCGCCCTAGGTAGGTCTTCAGGACAACATCCCGTATCCTCACATAGCTGCTGAATGTATGTTCGTGCTGGTCGTCCTGCTTTTGCACGGCCATGTGTGAGGGTCCATAAGAGTACGTATCTCTTATGAGTTCGTCCCTGCTTCTCCAGCAGTGTCCTGCATGTCTGGCTCGTCTAACTTGAATAGTTTTCGTGATAGGGGGCAGGTGGCCGTACAGTTGGTGTCTTGTGGGGTGTTGCCGCCAGGACTTGTTTAAGATTGCACGTAGCATTCTTGTGTAATTGCCGTCTAGCTTCTTCTCCAGCTGTTTTGTTAGCGTCCATGTAGTGCAGCCATATAGCAGTATCGATGTGATCGCTGCCTGGAAGAAACTGCGTTTCCTTTTATCGGTTATATATATATATATATATAGAGAGAGAGAGAGAGAGAGAGAGAAATAGACGTAAATAAAGAACAGATGGTGATTCGCGAATGTTAATAGGTCAAATATATATATATATATATATAGTCATCCACGGACAGACTGTTTAGTTCTATCAGAATTCTTCAGTGTGGCTAGACACGCAGGACGCTCGAAGCCGGAATCGTAACCCGTCCAACTTTACGATAGACTAAGTTTCAGACCACTCGGCCACCAAGAGGATGACGTTGGCTACGGGAATTTTTTAAGGTATTTATATTTTTGCAAACAGCAGCAGCAGCCTTTGTTTACATTTTTTATATCCTATCGGCTACTAGAGTGCTCAATTCTTTCGAAGAGCTTTGCATTATGCGAGCGGTGGCCGACAATTCCTTCGCCAGAGAGCTCAACCCCCATATAGACAGACAGACAGACAGAGACTTAGATATAGACTGACTTTGATAAATAGACATGAATAGACTGAGATAGGTTTGTTGGTTTTTGTTATAATGGCCAATCAACGTTCATGTGTTTTTTAACGCAAAAGTCCACCTTGTAAAAGAACAGCAAGGATACTTTTTAAACCATAGCTGAGGAATGTTTGTGGAAATCTGCTCAAGTTATTGTAAGTGGTGTATATCGATTGTCAGGAGCACAGTTCCACTGGTTGACCACTCTCTTGAATTTTACCTCAAGGGTCTAAGTCGACCCCAAGTTCCGTAGGGATTTTTTCAGGTTTAAACGGTCGACTTGTACGCAGCAATTTATGTAACTGCATAACTTCAGGTGTAATATTGCAGCACCTCTTCATTTTACGCGCACGGTAGGGCCAAAATTATTCTAGATCCATACGCCCTCATTACTCTGGCGTTTGATACACCCTAACGTTTGTAACAATTCAAACACACACAAAAAAATTCAGCTTCGTCATTCACTGATTATAGAATTTTATAAAATATTTTCTTATTATTATAATCATTACATCACAAGAAAATCCTATCTAGGAAAGTAGGTGTTTCGTGGTGTACTGGTTAAAGCGATGGACTGCGGTATCGTAGTAAGCGAGTTCGAACTCCAGTCCCGTTATTACGTTCACTTTCGGACAAATACTGTTGGAAAACATATAAACCTCCTCCTCCTCCTCCCATGTATTGGTTAAATAGTATCATTGCTTTTCTTCTTGGAGAATGGCTTGGCATTAAATAACCTACAAAGGTTGATATGCTATTAAACAAATATAACAAAACAAACCCATATCATAAAATTCAATTTCAAATTCGCCAACTTCAATGATGTGGAATCTCCTTAACGTGTCAAAAACATATATTAGTATTATTTAGAGGTTTGGTGGTTTCATGGGTTATCTAATGGCTCTTCCTATATATGATTTGTAACCGAACAGTATAAAAGAAACATTATTTTTAAGCGAGCCAAAGCTCATTTGTTTGCACATGGTTTAAAGTTTTGCTTATTAACACTAATAAATCTATTTGATATTAATCATTTGTTTGCACACAGTTAAATAGTTTCAAGTTTTGCTATTTAACACAAATAGTTCTATTGGATATTAATCATTTGTTTGCACGCAGTTTGCTTATTAACGCTAATATTTCTTTTTGATATTAATCATTTGTTTGCACACAGTTAAATAGTTTCAAGTTTTGCTATTTAACACAAATAGTTCTATTGGATATTGATCATTTGTTTGCACGCAGTTTGCTTAATAACGCTAATATTTCTTTTTGATATTAATCATTTGTTTGCACACAGTTAAATAGTTTCAAGTTTTGCTATTTAACACAAATAGTTCTATTGGATATTAATCATTTGTTTGCACGCAGTTTGCTTATTAACGCTAATATTTCTTTTTGATATTAATCATTTGTTTGCACACAGTTAAATAGTTTCAAGTTTTGCTATTTAACACAAATAGTTCCATTGGATATTAATCATTTGTTTGCACGCAGTTTGCTTATTAACGCTAATATTTCTTTTTGATATTAATCATTTGTTTGCACGCAGTTAAATAGTTTCAAGTTTTGCTATTTAACACTAATAATTCCATTTGATATTCATCATTTGTTTGCACGCAGTTAAATAGTTTCAAGAATAATAAATGATTAAACAGTTCCATTTGACCCATAGATGTGCACTAAACACTTACCACCAGTATAGGACAAAGTGAACCTGGATGTAGGGACAGAGGAGAGTACTCCACGTATTATGTACAGTGGAATTTTATATTTTACATTCGACCATTTATACTTACTTCGTGGGGAAAATAAAAAGTCATGTAGGACCAAATTCTGTGTGTGTATTTTTCCTGTGCGAATATCTTACACATTCCTCACATAATGAATAGCTGCAACAAACAAAAATATACAAATCTAATATTTGGTAATAGCCGTGGAATTTCCAGAGGTCCCCTTCGTTTTATAAAATAATTTCCTCACAGAAAAAGATATTTATTTAGCGGAATTGAAGACGACAAACTATAAAAAAAATCATGCATGCACTCGTTTCTTTGTAATTTTTTGAACGTGTGTGTCAAACTTCAACGACGGTGGTCCGAATACGATATATATATATATATATATATATATATATATATATATATATATATATATATATGTTTGTGTGTGTATGTGTGTGTATGTGTGTGTGCGTGTGTATGGATCAAAAAGTAACGGGAAGGAAGCTGTGAATTTTTTCGTTAAAAATTTAAATGATAACATGAGCATAACAAAGTGATGTCTGAACGTCTAGACTTCTGTCAAGATATCTGTCTAGACGTCAGTGCCAATGGTAGGGATTATGAAGCCAGTCTTTGTACATGCTGAATAAAATGTTTCTAGCAAAACAAAGTCTAACACAAGTGAAGCACTTTAATCATTTTATGTTGTTCTGAATGTTGTTTCGTGGGAAACAGAATTTTGAACAGAATTAAATTGTTGAATTTAATAAAACCATTTTCTGTTCTTCTAAAATTTGTTCAGAATCGTTAAAGAAGATTGAAATTACTAAAGTCCGAGTTTTCTTTCTCCTTGACTGATTTCCATACCAAGGTTGAATAGCCATAGCTGCCTTACAATATCCCCATATCTGGAGGGAGAATAAGGAGATTCATACCTTTCCCAGGGGGACTAACGCTATGTGAAAATGCAAACAGATTTCTTCTGGATTTGAATTCCGGTCGCCGTGTCCATTCCCGACATAACAAGCGTTCCGTGGTAATAAATTGGGAATGTAGCATCTCAATTTTGTATATTAGCTGACCTACTGGAAATTCAGCGGTTTACATATATGATACAGGAATTTCAACTAAAAGTAACATTGCTTATTTCTATTTCAGTTATAAAATTAGCTACGTGGTGCATTCAATAAGTTTCCAGACATTTTTTTCACTGGCTTTTAAAATTGTCGTAGTCTCAGTATACTTCAGTATGATCTTGCTATACATCTTATGAGCTGACTGACCAATTTTTATAATTTCAGGTTCAAATGAACAGCTACAGCAGCCAATGGAATATAACCTACCAAAGCCTGAGTGTCACAGCTTGTGAATTTCAAAAATGCAGTCTGGACGTGAGGACACTTTAGAAGAACGATATACAATAAAATTCTGTTTAAAACTTGGGGAAAAAAGCCACAGAAACGAATGGAATGCTTCAATCTGCTTTTGGGGCATCTTGCATGAATCGAGTATCAGTTTTTGAGTGGCATAAGAGATTCAAGGAAGGCAAGGAGTCTGTGAGTGATGATGAGAGGTGTGGGAGGAGTAAGGAAGTCAATACACCAGAGTTGATTGGCTAAAGGGTTAGATTTAGGGTTACTATGTTGAGGTTTTCAGGGAGTTCAGGAAGAGATTCCTTGGGAAGAGGCCAGCACTCTTCAAATCGGGTCAGTGGCATTTCCTGGTTCATTGTCCACCAGGACAATGTACCAGTCCCCTACTCCATCCTTGTCACAGACTATTTGACCAAGATGGGCATCAAGACAGTTCCTCAGCCTCCCTACAGTCCAGACCTTGCTCCCTGTGACTTTTGGTTATTCCCTAAGCTCAGAAGCTGTCGTTATGAGACAATTGAGGAGATGAAAGAGGCTGTGACGAAGGTCATTGACACGCTCACACAAGAGGGACCTTCGAGAAGTTGTTGGAACGGTACAACAAGTGCATTGCAGCCGGAGGAGATTAGTTCGAAGGGGACTAGAGTTTCATGTGTGTATTATCAATAAAAGTGCCCATACGAAAAAAAGTCTGGAAACTTATTTAATGATCCTCGTACTTATTAATTGATTAATAATATATTGGATAAATCATTAGTACAATCACATACAAAAATATATACATTGTACAGTTTATAATTTAACTAAAAATTCATATTTCGTTATATATATATATATATATATATATATAAGTCGTCCGACCATAGTTATATTAAGGCTACCTTTTCAATAGCTACTACGCTGAGG